>CAAE01011578.1:32167-61487 GCA_000180735.1 Tetraodon nigroviridis | reverse complement strand
TTTACGAGAGTAAATGTATGAACAAAGCCGGGATCTCCCAGATAAAAACCGCCGTGGGTTGGTCAGGGGGTAAAGTATCACCGCTGATTTATGTACTAGTAGGAACCTGCTGGATTTCTCCCATCCATTTCTCAGCCATGCCCCTGTTATGACAGCCAGTCTGCAAATATTTGCTGACACTAACCAGAACTAAACAGTGTCATTGTACAAGCCGGTGATTTAGTCTGCATGTTTGAGCGGAATATGCATGTGTTAGACACTGGAGTATACATACTGCAGTTGTTTGCATTCCTGGCAGCAGAACGTTCATACATGTGAGAGTTTATGTACAGATGAGTTTTGTAGATGTTGAAGTTGCTAGTGTACTTTTTTGGAGTATGGTTATGTCAGGCACAAACACAGGCCGGTTACTCCTGTTCAGTTATTGTTTTTTTGTTTTAGTTTTACTACATTACATTTGGATTACAGTGCAAACAGTGTACTTAAATTATCCATACTGCAGTAGCCCATTTTCTACCCGCATCCATTCTTTCAGACTTAATTGTTTCTTTCTTTGCTCCTGTCATGTTAATGCCTCTTCCACACCTGTCCTAAGCGTCCAGTCACAGCCTGAGAATATTTCAATCAGCACAGTCGCTTAAAGTCGATTTAAAACAAATCTTTTATCACGAGACCTCATGATGGTTTCGGGATTATTCACCTGCGTGAGGGTTCCCTGTGAGGCTGAAGTAGCTTGCTCTGAAGGTACGACTCTAGAAAGAGGCAGTTTTGCTCGCAAACTGAACCGACAGTTCAATCTGTTTTACCAAAGATCGCTGGAATCACAGTATTTACTGCATGCATTTGTTCTACAGGCTTTAAATAATTCAACGATAGTCAAGCACACACGCATATACACACCCTGGGCTCCTCTTTGTGGTTTGAGCGGGGCCGCTGACGGCTGATTAATCGACTAGGGCGACCCACTCATGATAAGTGTGGCTAATGACCTGCTGAATAATTCACTGGCTTTTTGCTACAGAACTGATGCTAGGCCACACTCATACAGGGCTGTGTTTACTGACACCTATGCACAAATGCATATATTTGTAGTGTCAATCTGCATATTTTTAAACAGTGGTGGACACACACTCCCTTTGCCTCGTCTTTCTCGCCTCCCGTTGACACTTGTGGTGCGCCTTGTCAGCACCACCCTTGTTGCTTGATACCGCCGTCTGGTCTGCTCACTGTCGGGACAGACAGAAAAGTTAGCAGAAACTCTTATCTTCTGCCTCCCGGGCCGTCGGTACTGATTCCAGTCATTTCTGTCAGTGCCTCCCTGCGTCACTCTGGACATTTCCAGTACCTGTTTCTATTTAAAAACTCATCAAGTCACTCGTATCCTTATACAGTTTTGTTATTCTTAGAAATGCAGAATCCTGCTTCATTTGACATGGAAGTCAACTATTAATAGATCTGCCTTAAATCAACCAGGATGCTGAAGCCACAAATCTGTCTGCTTCACAGGGAGCTAGGCCCAACAGCCTGTGTGTGTGTGTGTGTGTGTGTGATCCCAGAATCCCGGTGATTTTGGGGCCGTGCAGAAATGTCTGCATACTTCTGTTTGTTTCTGTATTTAAATCTCCTGGATTTGCTTTTTATTCTCGCCTGTCCCCGTGAGTCTGCCCTGCTTTGTGTTTGTGAGGGGGATCAGTAGCCAGTGATTAGACCCTGCTTTCCCCTGTGTCAGCGCTGATAAGCGGGGGCCAGGCTTTCTTTGATATGGCCAGTGGTCTGTCAGAGCCCCGGCCTAAACCACCAGCTTATCTGCGCGCTGCTCTCCTCCCATCTGGTGTTTGGCGGATGGGAGTTGAACTCCACTCAGCTGGACTACAGCAGCATGAAAACACACTTCCTGTTACCTTGCAGGAGTCGTACCTAAGGAAGGGTCTTATCATTTCACAGATGCTGTAGCAGTACATTTATGAATGAATGACTCTTCAGTCTCTCAGTATCAGAGATTATATCTTTACCATTCAAAGATTTTACTTTTTAAGGCCTCAAATACGTTTTTGTACATTTTGTACATTCTATGCGACTAAAAAAACCAAAGGAATGGAATTTGTCTTATAATTGCAGCAGGCAGCTGTATGTTTAAAGCGGGATTGAGTTTTGTTCCAAAGTGGGTCAGTGTTTCTGATATGTGATTCATACGGTCTCTCTGCAGAAGTGTCATCGTGGCACCAAAGAAAAGCGGCCTTGCACCATCCATCAGCGCCTCGGCAGCATTCCCAGCCGCCACCGCCGCCTCTGTGTCGAGCGGAACGCCGATGGACAGCGTAGCCGTGGTATCCGCCGGCGATGCTTCCCAGAGCACCTCAGCAGAAGCTGCAGCTGGTGAGGACACACACTGGAGTGTGAAGTTAGGATCTGGTTTAACCTGCCTCAGAACGACTGGTTTTATTAAGAATTTTATCCCTCTGTGCTTGGAAAAGCATGAATATTGCTATCTAAAGAAAAAGTGCATCCGTATTTTTATTCGTTAGATTTATAGATAGTATTATATAACCTATTAATCTGATAATTAAAGTGTTAATTTTTCTTAATCTATAAAATAACATACTAAAAAAATAGTGAATATAAATAATATAATCTATTCTTATATGTACGTATATATTTATTTATAGGGATCATGTAAGCGTTTGTATGATGGAGTGAGGGAATGACACGTGGGGATTGTGTGTGTGTGTAAGGTGCTTTGTGTCAGTGAGCTGTGCTGAGTAAATATGCTTTGTGCGCTTGTGTGTTTGAACGGGGCAGCTGGAGGACTAATGGAGACGTTCATTTACTCCTCTTTGTTTGAAGGAGCTACTTCAGCTTGAGAGGGACACTCTCACCACAGGCCCACATGGTGCTGCTTAACACCTTGCGCGCACACACACACACACACACACACACACACACACACACACACACACACACACACACATACATACACATTCCAGCCCACATTACACTGTCTGTCATTCCTCAAGAGTTATCCCTGCTTGGAGACCGTCCTGCCTGCAAAAACACGTCTGCTGGAGTACCCATGGAATCCCACTCCTCCATATTCAACTGGGCATTTGCTTATTTATGAGCCACAGGGAGGTGAATTTACTGCGAGATCAATCAAACGTAGACTTTGTAGCTCTGTCTCCAGAATAAAGCTGTCCAGCACAGTTCAGCTGCACAATGAAACAGTCAGAGAAACGGTTAAAACAGGACGTGATGGTTCAATGAATGGAAACACTCGGGGAGAAAAGGTGGTAGTTTAAGTTCCCTGATCTATCACTTATATCCAGTGTTTGATTTTGTATGCTGAATCGTGTAGCTGGAATATTTCTATTTCAAAGTGTGAAATACGGACAGCTGACATGGAAAAGTCTCTTACTTGATAGGAAAGAAATACTGCTCTTGAAGTCCATCATCCGCTATCTAATCATAAAATTATACTTGTAGCCTCAATATTTGTCCATAAATCTCTCTCCGCTCTATACAACCGAATAGATGCCACTATATTATTTCACAACAGGCACGTTTTTACACTGGTTTATGACATTTTGTCGGCCTTCGTATGTGTGTGCGTGCGTGCGTGCAGTGCGTGCGTGCGTGCGTGTGTGTGTGTGTGTGTGTGTGAAAGAGAGAGTGAGAGCCCGGCATCCATTTGTTGTCCAGCATCCAGACTAATAACAGAGATCTTTGGTTTCTCCCTGCAGCAGGCGGCCAGGTTCCAGCCAGCGCAAGCCTGCCATCTGTCCCCCCACTCTCCCCTGTGACCCAGAACACAGCCCCCAATATGAGGTGATTCATCTTCTCTGCTCACACACACACACACACACACACACACACACACGAGCAGGCACGCTGTCTGCTCCTTTATGCGCGCGAGCATACACAGTCGACTTTAAACATGCCTCCAAGGACTGTTGATTTGTCTGGTTTTCACATAAAAATAAATAAAATTTTACACGTGTTTGGTTTGGATTTTGTCGGTTTCATTTTATTTACCATTGTTTGTAATTGTATGTTCTTTGGATTCCATCTGCAGCATCTCGGAGCGCCTGGAGCACGCTCTAGAGAAGGCGGCTCCTCTGCTCAGAGAGATCTTTGTGGATTTTGCCCCCTTCCTCTCTCGTACCCTGCTGGGCAGCCACGGACAAGAGCTCCTCATCGAGGGCACCAGTAAGTGCTCAACAGAACCAAATTATTTAAACAAATATACATTTGGCGTTTTGTGGAACTCACTAAGTTTAAATGCATTAGCATCTACTGCTGTTAAAACCAAAGTAGTGATTTTGGGGTTTTGTTCGTAGCTGTGCTAAATGTTTGTCAGGGGGCCAGGTCAGAGGCCGGGCCCCTAATAGCAGTGTTTGGGATGTCTACTGCCCCCAAACAAAATGGAAAGTTGATTGATAGCTCTAGGGTGGTGGGGGGGCAGAAGACAAGGTAGGGGGAGGTGTGTGCATGCGTATTGACATGCATGTGTCATATAAAGAAAGACCAAAAGCTGTTCTTTAACCGTCTCAGCCACTGGACACTTTAGTGCCCTGAGCGCCCCCAAAAGCCCAGAGCTCTCCATTAGGGATCAATTGGACATATGTTGGTCATGTCGGACCTGTAATACAAGGACCAAATATGTATTAGTTTACAGTAATATCATGTTGGCTCATTAGGGCCGTCAATACTGTCTGCAGATGGCACACGGATAAATCACATCGCCTATTTAAGGCAGATGATGTTTTTTTGGCAGTATGGCGCAAGGGCATGAATACAAGGTCTGAAAAATGACCAGCAGAATGTCAGTCTGTAACAGGAAAGTGTCATGACATTTTGGTGAAATACAAGACCATCCCTCTGAGCCTCTGTCTGTCTGTCTGTCGGTCCGTCTGCTTCCCCAGGTCTGGTGTGCATGAAGACCAGCAGCTCAGTGGTGGAGCTCGTCATGCTGCTGTGTTCACAGGCAAGTCTCTCCCTCCAGCTTCCCTCCACCCTCCCCTCTGCCCCCCTGCTGATCTGATTTATCAGGTTCACCTTGAGTGCCGTAAATCTGAGCGGATAGTGAGTCAGCCAACACCTTATCTCTCCCGCGCATTGCCCTGTCTACGTTTCCGCATTCGTTTCGTCCCTTGGAGAGCGGAGGGAAACCTGAGAGAAGGCATCTCTGGCAGCAAATATTGGTTTGAGGGTCAAGGGTGGTCGACCTGTCTACATCACCTCTGACCCGAGCGCTGGCCCTCGCGGCCTGGCCAAAACTGATGAGGAGGGATAATGTAGATTTGATGGTGCTTTGCATTGATTATCCTTCTCCGTCCTGTTGTCTTGTGGGTGTTTGTTGCCAAGTTTATTTAGCCGCTGTCGGATTCATGAATACTAATCCAGGGATCATAAGCAGGTGTGGGCAGATCAATGATCCGGCCATCGATAGATCACTGCAGGAAGTCTGATTAGCATTTGCTAACAAAAAAGCTACAGAGTTGTTAAAAGAGTGCACGTAGTCCTGAATGTAGGCCGGCTGAATATGGAGGACGGTGGTCGGAAACGACACATGCGTGCTGCAGTGGTGTTGTGAAATAAATATTGTGGATGTAGGTGGGGAAATTATACAATATTGCAACATTTAAGAAAAGACTGTAAGAAAAGTGAAAATTCACTCATCGCCCGTCATCATTGTGTTAATGTGTGTGGTTTTAGAGTTTTAGAGGTAAACATTTGCAACTACCTCAAAATGTAGATCATTTTTTTTAAGTAAATGTATGCTCATTCACTGATCATACACCACAAACACTGTACCCTCACACACATCCATTGAATAGGACGGGACATAATAATACCCCCCCATGGCCCCCTTGATTAGAAAAAAACCCCCAATCTTTTTAATTAATGACACCACTCAACCCATTCATGCCTTTTATTTGTCATCAGCTTTATTTCTTAAAGAAGTAGCACCTGTCGGCTGACTTCATGTCTTCAAAGTTCTCTTTGACCCTATAGTAATTTACTTCCACCTCACTTCATCTCCATATAGGTAATCTAGTCAGATTACACATCTGTTTGGATGTCGGGGACCCTGGATGTGTGTGAGTGGGACACCTAAAAGAAAAATGTTTAAAAGGAGCCAAAAGAATGAGCGAAAACCTAGATAGGAAAGGAATGAGGAAAGAATGACAGGCTCTAATGCACCTATTTGTCATATCTGTCAGGGTGCTGTTTAATGCTAATCTAATCAAAGGCAGGATCTCGGTGATTGCTCCGCTGCAGCTCAAACCACGCTTTTCCTTTTGGTTCCCAGCCCAAGATACGTCTTCCTTTCTCTCTGCGCTAAGCTACACCATGCAATCTCCAGAACACACACACGCACACGCACACACTCTCCGTCTGAAAGGACCAGGCATTGGCCAGCATAGTGTTGATTGCTTCAATAAATCATCCAACCAAATTCTCGCAGAGCTAATGCAAATGTAATTTTATTGTTGTGTGAAGGGAGAGAGGAAGGTGGGGTCGGGGGGTGCTGCTTTCCACCAGGGAGCAGGGGAAAACAGGGGCAGACTTTCCTCCAGGCTAAATTACAATGCATAATTATTTGTGTTTGTTCCTCTTGTGGATGGTGAGAGTGAGCCAGCACAGTGATTGATGATGTTACTTAAAAAAAAAAAGGGGAAAAAAAAAAGTTCGCTGGGCCCTCTGGCACGAGAACCTCTCTGTTCTTTTACAGGTAGTGCCATCGTTTCCGCCGTGTAACTTCCAGCATCCGTCCCTGGCGGGACTAGACGGGGATGGTTTTGATTGATTTTGCTTACTCCCCTCTCCGTCCACCCCCCGCTCCCCCCCCCACACCTTCATCTGAGATGCGATGGGGTCTCTGTGAAATTTTAATTAATTTCCTGAGCTTTGGAGATGGAGTGGGGCGCGGGTGAAGGGTCAGGAGGCTGGGGACCACAGAGCAGTTTTTAATCGGGGCTCCTAAGAAAGTTGCCACAACAGCCTGGCTTTGAGGTTGGGATTGTAAAACGCCGGTTGATAGCACCCAATTTCTAATAACTGCAGAGGAACCTCCCAATTAAAGGGCCATTTTGACAAGACATTAAGTGTTAAGGTGGCACGCTGCCTTGTTCTCTGCAGGAATATTGATCCTTGATGACTGATGATGAATATACAAAATGAGGATAAATGATCATACACTGTCGCCACAACAGATTATTGCTCAAAATAATAAAAAGAGCTGTCACAAACTGCATCTGCCTTGGGCAACGGGCTCAGTTCAAGGCTGCGGTCATTGAAACATGGAAATGGAGCAGATTTTTTTCAAATCTCAAATATTATTGTACGCCGTGTCAGATATTTGGATATTTTTGTTAAGGAGCTTCTGCACAGTAGTTTTCCTTAACAAAGTCATTTCCTGTTGGTTATAGATATGCGATGAGCCATCCTTCCCCATCTCCTGTGCTCCAAATTTGGCTTTACCAGTTTGGGGTCACTCAGTCTGGTGTTCTCCTTGGTCTCACGCCATTATTTCTGTAGTATTTCCTACACTTTGGTGTACCTAAAACAATTCTGAACACTGTAGGTGTGTGAGAATTTCGCCCTGCGCTTGCTACTGCTCCTCCAGTGCTTTGAGAAATCATCTCATCGGTAACTGGACACTCTACGATGAGCAGAGGCCCATAAATCTCCTCAGTAGCTGCATTTGTGTCCTGTAGATCAGCCATTATTGTCCGACCCCTCTGTCAGATCATCCATCCTTCTGCCATTTATCAAAAATACATCCGGTACAGGGAGCAGTAGCAGAAAGGAGACTCGCGAAGCTCCATTTTCACGATGGTCATGTTCCGATAAGAAGAATAGCCTTTGATATCGGGATGTTGTAATTATAGTGCAAGTAGAAAATCCATATTTCTTATTTTATTGTGCGCCGATCAAAGACGGCTTTCCCCAGACCCCATCAGGTTATTTTTTATCAAGGCTTCATTATAATCCAATCAAGTTTTCAAATTTAGTTTGAGTAATTGTTGACAGTATTTGTGAATTATTGATTTTCTGGACTGAGGGGCTTATTGTAGCTGTGGATCTGCTATAATTCTAATGTGTATCGTTCACTCATGTGGGAAATCTTGAAATAGTAATCTGATAACGTCTGTGTTAATCTGCTAATCCAATAACCAGACATTATTACAGATTTCCATCCAGTGTCTCCAGAGTTAACCTGTTTAACAGATGGCTACCATCCCTCTCCAGTCGAGAGAGAAAGACATTGACTTCCCCAAACACTTGGCTCATCCTGACCCTTGACCCTCTGACCCCCAGGTTAGAAGCCAGAGTGGAACCCCTGCAGTTGGAAAGCAGGCGGGTCATAAGTGCGTGCTCGCCCCGTTAACACACACGCCCTGTTGTTGATTTAATAACAAAATTTGCTTTGTCTGTTGGTAAAATTTCAAGTTCTGCTGGAAACTGCTCTCTCAGTTCGTAAATGCTGAATGCGTTACCTCTTTTCACACATAAATGCGGCTTTGATGGACCTAGCACAGGCGGCGTTGTATGCGAACCACATGGGAAGGTGAGAGAAGTGAGGAATGCGATGAAACTGAGGGACAAAACGACTCTCCCCATCATTTTCCTCACAGCTAGACACACTCCCCACGGCGGAGTCAAACGGGCACACTGGGTTCAAGATCAGTGCAAATCAAAGTGTTATTCTTCCTCCCTCACTGCTCGGCTTCGCCCCAGTGTTCTGCTCTGCTGGCGGGGCCACGCGGCACCGCGGCCCCGCGGCCCCGCGGCCCCGCTCGTACTTCAGAGGATCATCCCATGCTGGTTGTTCTTTGAAACGGCGTTCTCCTGTGAGGTGTAGAGAAAACACGCTAACACCAACTGGCACTTAATTCTGCAGGCTCCCCATCGGTGCCAACTATGCAGCTCCAGAGGGGGCAACAGCAGGGTGTGTTGTGCTGGGGGAGCTGGGGGTCAGGGGGGAGACTTCCAGACAGGAAGGGAAGTCTGACAGAGGGAGGGGAAAGGTTAGGCGCCTTTCAGTAAATAGGAATATTAATTTGGACTTTAACATGATGTCCAATCAGATGCTTTCATTATTTTATTTGGTCGTTTATGAGCAGTTTCAGTACACATTTAAAAACGGAAGAAAAAAGGCTTTTGTCAAGTTAAGCTGAGCTCCTCCTGAGTGGCACTATTCATGTAATATTTTCTTAACTTGACAGGTTTCATGTTATTAGACCTTCTAAAGTTTCTCCTCCTCCTTTTTGCTGACAGCATCAACTCAGATCTGGAAATTACACTGACAGCTTTGTTAAATGCTTGAACCAAAGTAATATTTCACAACTGTTAATGAGATCACAAAGTTAAATTATGTCATATATTTTAACATTTTTTAAAACAGTTATTAATGCATTTCTAACATCTGAAAGTTTGGTGTTTCAAACCAAGTAGATGACTACACGTATAGTAATATATATTAATAAAATACATAGAATTTAACTACTACATTTCTTTCTGCCTTCTTTTTCCCACATGGATGACAAGAGGCAAACTCAGTGTTCGACGTTTAGTAACTAGAGTCTGTAAAAGAGTCTGAAATTTCTGCTTTTTTTTTTGCTTTTGTCGTCAGCACCTGTTTTATTTATATCAGTTCGTTTTTTTCTGTAATCAAGGAAGAAAATAGGTTTTGGCCCCTTAATTTAGCTCTTTTTTTTACATCAGACTTATGTCTTAGCGGTCCTTTTTATAGCTGTATCCCACAGCCTTTTCAAATCAACAAATACTTGTGATTATGAGTGATGCCACCAAAAAGCAAAACTGAAATATTTATTATTTCTGGAGAGTTGGGACATCGCCCCCCCCTCAGTGTCAGACAATTTTTTCCTTGTGTTGTGGCGAGCCTGACGTTTGAAAGGCGATTTTGCTGAGGAGGTCTGTGTTTTTTCACCAGCGGGAGTGGTATATTTAGATGTTGATTATGGATAATCAGCTGTAATGACGGAAGTGCATGGCATGTGTGTTTAGACTCAATGCCATCATCATTGAGCGCAGACCAAACAGAGCTGTCTTATTGCCTTCAGATTGAGACGGACAGTTCCATAAATAGATTTAAACTTTCATTCATACACACTCGACTCCCATAAAGAAGGAGGCCGCCGAAGGTGGTTCCCTTTGCCGTTGCTAAACGGCAGCTACATTTCTGATCGGGATCAGCGGGCGTCTCTCTCTCCTCTCCCTATCATCGGCTGGGAGGTCAGGTTAAAGGTGAGGGGTCACAAATGGCTGCTTGTATCTCCTCATCAGGAGTTCTGTGGTCATGGCCCCTATTGTGGCCATAAAAGCTGCTGCACTGCTGACCAGGTCAGCCAAAATCCAATATTCGATCACTGAACTGTCCCCGTTTGCTTTTTGTCACTGGGAGATGTCCCTCAGATCAGGGTCATTGCTTTTTTAATTCAACTAGAAGAGCCGTTTCTTAGCCCGTAATGACACCATTAGTCTTGCTATCACCTTTCTCTGCGTCCGCCAAATGCCAATGGCCTCCGCCTCGTTTGTTAAACCTAATTTAAAACCAGGCCCGTTTCCGAGCTGCAGTTCTACAATAACCTATTCTAGCTTCGGTTCTAGGCCGAACGCCTCGTCTCTGGTTTCAAAGCCCCGAGATTTTGAAAGAAATCACATAAAGAAAATTTAACGTCACCGGTTTCCTGGCTCTCCGCAGAGTTCGACTCTATTTACGGTCTCACTTCCTGCGGTGTTTATTTGAAATCCAGCTCACACAGTCTGGCCTGGTCTGGAATATCCCCACGGCCACAGACTCACACTCATGTTTAATGTCCGTCAACTACAGTCTCGGCTCAAACCAGAGGCCCCCAAGGCTACTCTCACACACTTCCTCGGCTGCAGAAGCCCTCTGCCAGCACTCAACTCCAAACCTCTGTTTCCACTCGCCAGCCTAGACTTTTATTCCCAATGTGCCCTCTTTTATTTGGAATGTACTGTAAACACGGTCAGTGCCAATATGCTCCTCCAAGACAAAAAGCAGTTCCGAGCTGAGGTTAAGCGTTAGTTTGTTGTCTCTGCGATTTGCAGTTGGTTACAGTGTGATGGTGTGCAGACTTTTCAGAGGTTCGTTTCTCTTGGCACGCTCGCCGTTAATGGTTTTACATTTGTTGCGTTGAAAGAGGAAAACGGCGTGATTTCTTATTTTCCCCCCCAAACAGGGTCGCGTTTTAATCTATATTAGAGATTCTTGTAAATTGATCTTTTCCTTCCTTGATGGAGCGCTGATATCCTGGTCCCCAGTGGGCTCTGGAGGTTTACTGAAAGGCCAGTCTCTACATAAACACGCAGTTTCCGCTATCAGCTCAAGAGACGATGACAGCAGTTTAAAAAGTTCACGTTACACGTCTCCTCATGTTATTTTCCCAACCCTATGAATTTTTTGGTTGTTTTTGGTCTGGGTATTGAAATACACGTGACGTGTGACTTTGTGGTTTTCTGGAATCACAACTGTGCAACATTTTGTTAGCTAAAATGGAGAATGTAAAGCAACTTTGTCTTTGCTCTCTGAGCTTTTTTTCCGTGCATATTTGTTCACATCTCCTGGGAGGAAGAAGGGGGCGAAATGCTGCGACGCTCCGACAGGCCTCATGACCTTGTTGCTTTATTATTCTTTTGACGGTTGTGTTAAGGGTGTTGAAATATTGAACAGAACATGAGAAATGATGACTGCCGAGTTTACCTTCCCTTGTTGTCCTTTTCAAAGTGGAGGAGTCCGGGTCGCATGCGTCTGCGCCCGGATTGTTTAGACTGACACCTTGAACCATAACCTTGGTCAAAGAGAAGGAAATTTGCGTGTTTACGCGTGATAAATGCACTCTCCACACAGCTCCTGCAGCACTTTCCACTAACTTGTCCCCACGTCACGCTAGCCACAACCAAAAGGAACACAAAACAGGATCAAATATTTGCGTTCTGAACCTTCTATATGAGACTATTTTGCTGCACCTTTTTGGAATTTCCTCTAAAGATCCTGTGTAAAAATGTTTCTAAAGTATCTAAAAGCCTATTAATGACGTTGCCACTATTGATAGTAAAAGCTGAATTTCCCCAATGAAATGAAATGTCCTATTTATGTTTGTGTTTGCAGGAATGGCAAAACTCCATCCAGAAGAATGCAGGTCTAGCCTTTATCGAGCTGGTCAACGAGGGCAGGTGGGTGACACCACTTATAGTTTCATTTCCAGTCTCTTTGCTATCAGCTGCTTTCCAGTTTCACCAGTCCTCCATCACTGGACACCACCTTAAATCTCCTCAGCTCTGGTGATCGGGTGGCTCTTTATGATTCTGGGCTGGGAAAGAAAAGATCAATGATTGCTGGGGGGGTGGGTGGGTGGGTTGAAGTGAAGCTTGGGAGAGTGAGGGTGGACTATCTTAGAGTTCAAGTCTCCGTTCAATATCTGCCCGTCCCAGTGGGAGCTGGGAAGAGGAGAGGGGTTAGGTAGGAGGTGAGAGGGCTTCTGATCATCGGTTTCTTTGTGACACATGGGAAATGACTCTTGATTTCCTCCTGTCCTTCTGCCACTGTTTGTCTTTCTGGTTTGTCTAGCTGTAGTTATCTTTGCTGTCTGTCGCCATCTTGTCCTTTTTAAAAATTTGTTTGGCTTTTATCTCCACATATAAGCCTTCATTTTCCTCTCCAATAAGATTCTCTCCCTTCCTCGTCAGTTTCACTTACGAGCCATTCATTTCACATTATTGATCCTTAGCATTAAGAATTCCCAGAGCCTAATCCATAGTAACTCCAATAAGGCTGGACGTGTAGACCTCCGAGTTTCCTGGGAGAATTGGATTTAAAATCCATTTAGGGAAGATTGTCTAAGGTCAGCCCTAAACAGCTATAACTGGAGATCTCTTTACTGGTGACGCTCCAAACCCGCATTTGCATTAGTGCTGAATGCAGTTGCTAACTCTGCCAATTCAAAACAAGCCCTTGCTTTTTACTTTGGATTGGCAAAAGATTAAATTGCCTTCAATATATTCTTAAACAGTTATCAAGATTAATCCGGCAGATGTATTTTTAGTTAATTTTATCCCCAAATACTGTTGAGAGGGGGAAAAAAAAACCCGCACTTAAGAACAGAACTTTTTTCTGGGAGTGCCGAGCTCCATAAAGACGTGCAGTAACTCGGTTATTGATAGCAGGGCCTCGACGGGGCCATAGCGGCTGCAGAGGCCCCAGCACCTCCGCTCCCCTGCTGCCCTGTGCTGAAACAGCGGGCTTAGGTTACAGTCACTCCCCCCAACGGTCGCTCCCAGCCTGCCCGATCCCTCTTCTCTGGCCCCTGGTCTGTTATTGTTCCACTTTGCACAGTCCTGACCTTTAGTGCTGTAGAGAGGTTTCTTCAGTGTACGCACACACACATACACACACCATCTTATGTTTCATTAACACTGATAAGAAGAGGGAGTTAAACTACATATGTAGCAACACGGGCAGAGATCCTGGCTATTGTCAGATTCATATCATTAACAAATGAATAGGCCAAGAATCCCAGTTTGCAGCCACCAGTGTGCACTTTTCTTCCTAAATTGAATTTCCTGGCTATATTATGCAGCGCTTCTCCAGGATTTTATGGATGTTACACGGCTGTGCTTCCTTCAGGTCACAGGGTTTCACACAGTCCCCCAGATGTTTTGAATACACTGTAGCTTGGGATTTTACGTTATTGCTAAACATCTGCGTGACATTTTTATCTTGTATGAAGGAGGTGAGGTGAAATGATATCCACATAGGTTTAGTCAAACATTTCTCCCTGAATGCGTGTCCGTATTATTGCGTCTGTCTTCTGCCCAGGCTGCTGAGTCACACCATGAAGGACCACCTGGTCCGTGTCGCTAACGAAGCCGAGTTTATCCTGAGTCGACAGAGGACCGAAGACGTTCATAAACATGCAGAGTTTGAGGTAAGATATGGAAAATAACTGCCTGAACTAATGGAAAATAAATTCAGCACCAGTACATTTGTTTAATGTAATATTGAACACAATACCATTGTGGATTTGCAAAAAAATCTGTCAAGTGCAATTATGAGTAGAATTCCAAATGTTAACCAAACACAAGCTATTCCGAATTTCTGGTCCTTTGAGATAAACAATAGGTTGATGATCACACAGCTCTGTGTATCTGTTGGCTCATTACAGAAAGATTCGTTTTCATAGTGATGGATTCCAGTCAGCGAGAGCATAGAACCGTTGATTCAAGTGCTCCAAAAGCTTCGGCCATCAAGTTTGAAGATCTGTCAGAACAAACCTGGCGGATAAATGTTGACTTATTAAACAGAAAACACACACTGAGCTAGTGTAAAGCTAGAGATCCTGTTTTGCGTTTATCACTAAACAAACATATTTTTTTAGTGTTCATTTCTCCTCTAACATATAGCTCCCTGCCTTCTACTAGTTCTGGGCACAAATGTTGCCATTCACAGGTTCCTGGCTGGTCAGCTCAGCCCTGACGCGGGCATCCTTCGTTGTCCTTTTCCCCCCTGAAGCTCAGGTTGAGTCCCGTCTGCTCTGGTTTTGAGATCTCATCAAATCCTTTCCTGTCCTGCTGAGATCCTGTCGTTATCCCCCCACCGGGAATGTATTTCGCCGGTGACAGGAATATGGCATTTTCCCCTCTCCTCCCTCCCTCTCTGCCCCATTTCTCAGGAACCTGCCAGCTCTAAAAGCTGCAGAGGTGCAGACCTGAAGGCCTGGCTGTGTGTAAACCCTGCACCTCCTGCCCCAGCCCCCACTCTGCAGTAAAATGTGATGCTTTTTAGGGTCAGAGAAGGTTCTTTTTTTTTTTTTAACATATGTGTAAAGTCAAATTCCAAAGGGTTGTTGAAAGTCTGTCAGAAGGGGGGAAGAACAGTTCCTAACCAAAGTTTGCCTTTGATGTCTAAATTTTAGCCTTTCCTTCTTTTCCTGTAAACAGTCTTGTAAAATGGTGGAGCCAGCGCTGCGACGGTTAGCGCAGCAGCCACATATCAAACTAATTTCCGGGTCACTGTTCTGGCTTGGATGTTAAGTTTTCATATTCCTTCCATCCCTGCATGGTGGTTTTCCAGTCTTCAAGTGGGGGTGTATGGGGTGTGTGTCCTGTAACGGACAGGTGTCCAGTCCAGGGCGTAGCCTCGCCTCTTCCTCTGTCTCGATGCATCTTAAACGCCTGATGTAAAAGACTACATGCTTTTGCAGAAACAAGTATGTCCACATACTCGTGTGTGTTTTGCTCCATTTGCTCTTTGCCTTACCATATTTCTGAAACGTCACTGTAGATGTTACTAAAACTGAGTTCTGTGATACTGTTAGAATTAGTATCTTAATCAATTTAACAGGTAAAATAAACATAGCAGGGCCAGGTTCAGAAGCACGGGAAATTCAACCTGCACTTGTCATTAAGCTTATTTTCGCGCGGTAATTTAGAACTGATTTTATCTGTCTGATCCCAGGACTGACTTTAATCAGACTCGCTGCAGCTTGTTCCGAACTATGTTGAATTGCACACTTAAATGCAGTTGCTCCTCGGTGACCCCTGAGAAGAAGGAGAAACCCTTGATAAGTCTCGCTCTGATATTGCCGTATTGATTTTTGCCTGAGCCTACTAGAAGCAAGGGTTTCATTTTGCTCCGCCACAATAAAATAACAGGGCCCCGAGGGGCGAGGGCGGCGGGATTTGAAATCATTTTAAGCTATGTCCCATTTTTTTAAAAGGCATTGTGTTTTTTTGTGTTGTGTTGATGTGACGGTTAAGGTCATCAACCCATGAAATTAGGTGTGCTAGAATGACTAACTGAAAGTCTGAAAATGAGGTGTGTTTTAGTGCCTGCATCCTAAATCCCACTTATTAAATGAAATGTATTCAAAATAAAATTGGTGGAAATTTAACCACAGCCACAACATGAAAAAAGAAAATTAAGAATATGCCCGGAAGATAACTCCTTACAACAATATAAGTCTATGTGATATATCCTGTTTTTTTCAGAGATCTTATCCTTGTGAAAGCACAGAGAGGATTCAGATTGTCCATTTTCCTCGAACGTGTAACACATGCTGTCTCTGTTTCTCACTCACACCATCACTCGCTCTCTGTTGGACAGAATTGAGTTATCTTTGCCTCTGAGAGTAAGTTATTACAGTGAGCTCAGGGTGAAACAGATGAAGATAACTGGGGGAAATTCAATTACCTCTTAGGGTACTCTATCTAAAAGGATCCTTAATGTAAAAGGAGATCTGCAGATCGGATACGGCTGCCCAGCCCAGCAAATGATAGACTCTGATATCTTCCAGAGAAGCACCCAGGCTGGAAGCAATAGAAAGGAGGAGAGAGAAATCGAACAGGCTCTTTTTATAGGCTTGTTCATTAGCGATGAAATGTGGCGAGCTCAGGGACACAAGGGCAGATAAGAGAGTCCAGATAGGGAAGTACGAGCAAGACCCAGTCACTTCTGTTTTTCTGTCTTTTCTATTCTTTCCTTTTTTAATGCCCAGTTGATGTGGTTTCTGCTGTTTTGTGGGGTAAACGAACCAGCTGTCTCAGAGATCCAGTGAAAGGCGCTTTGCATCATTGGGTTTCCTCAGCTGAACATGTCTGGTGGTAATGACCTTATCTTCATCCGAATGGCGTCAACGCTGAGCCCATGGATTTGCTGTTGTATTAGGAACTAAAATAAGGAATTGTGTCCAATTAAGGAGCTTGATTCCTCGGGAAAAAAAGAAATCAAAAAGTGAAATGGTATCAAATCTGCTCAGAATTCAGATGTCAACCTTTGCCTAGACTTGGATCCAACAGAATTTTGACGGTATCACATCCATATAGTAAGCGGGGCAGCAGAGACAATCCAGGATAAAAATGCCATTAGTACAAAGATAAATTTAAAACCTTTTTGTAAAACGTTTTTTTTTAAAAGTTGTAGCACATACGCATATGTTAATTACTGTATTTTAGACTAAATTACATTGGACTTTTTTAATGTAAACTTGTTTACATAGTGGTTGTTACGGTCAAGATTGTACTCACTTTTATTAGGAAGAAACCTCGAGGTGGACCAGGTTCATATGGAGGGACACATATATCATAAATGCAAATGCGTTACATGTGTGTAATAATATTCATGTGCTTTATATCGCTCTTTGAGTTCCAAGCGGTAACAAATCATTAATTGTGGGTAATATTTTTTTGCACACCCTCATTATGATGGAAGATGACAAATTTATATCTTTCAGTAATGTCCTTTTTTATTGAACAGCATGGAAAGTGGCAGGAGGGGGTACGCGAGATTGTTGAAAGGGCCGTGTTGGTTCTGCTGGCTTTCCGCTATAATGAAGTCCCCAGGTACTTCTGCACAGCTGCCATCGTTATGTTTGACCACCTCACCTCAAAAGTCAGACGAAGACTGTTCTCTCTTTTGTTTTTCCTCGGAGAAGCCTGCACGCTCGAACGAAAAACCTGCCAAGGAACAGCAGTGCGCTGTGTTGTGTTTTTTTTTAAGGTCTTTTAGTTTTAAGAGATGTTTACATTTGCCAACACTTAAAAGAACATTTCTAATCTGAAGAAGACTTGTTTTTTTTCTTTTTTTTGTTCAGCTTGTGGTGTCTGTACTTAATTTGACTATTTTTCACCAACACGTGACATTTTAGCAGGTATGATTTTTCACGCGGCGTGACCTTGAAGCCGAGCTGTAGACGCGATGAAACAGATTGCGGTAAACGCAGACAGATGTGGCGAGGGGAAGACATTGTTTTTGCAGAGGAAAGAGGTTTGTGGGTGAAGATGTAGAGGCTGCCAGCTGAGCGTGGTGACCAGTCTGTTATGGATCAGCCACCGCTGGAGAGCTGGGGAAGAGAAACAAGACGCGGTGATAAGTGCGCTGCCTGCGTTAACCTTGATGGTCCAGAGCCTCAGCTCTGGTGCGGGAGTCATTTTTTTTTCCCTTGCTGTGTCCCAAAAAAAGAAGGGGAAAAAAAAAAAAAATCAATACTCGAGAGCACAGCATGACAGAGGGGGATCGTTCCAGAATTGAAGTGGCTGTCAGGCATTGTCATTTGGTGACTTTTGTTCGCCATTGTACTTTTAAGCCCTCATTTTTCTCCCCCTCCTCTCCCCTTCACCCGTTTCTTCCTCAGCCCATTGTCTGAATTCCCCTGGTGGCATTTTATGTTCAAATTGGAAAACTCGAGGGCAAGAGATCAAGTGCAGGAGATTCTCTGTGAAGCCGTAATGGTGGACTGGTTCAACATCTACTTTTGTTTTGCAGCTCCCCCATCCTCTTTTCTCATTTCATCGTCTTGTCTCCCTAGACCTCCATTGTGTTCCAGAAGGAATTTACTTGTAGTGTATTTGCATTCTTTGATACCCGACAAGGACAAGGCTGATGTGTCGCCTTTCCTTGGGACAGTTTCTCTGCCCGTTTGTAAATGAAACCCTGTGGGAGTGCTTGTCGACGGATGTGAGAAATTGGAGATATGCGCTGAGCGATAGCCTGGCCGCGAGAGTGGGAAGCCCTGATGTGCCACCGACGTCAAGACATTGCAAATGAAGGGCCTTAATAGCTTCTCTGCTGCTTTTTGTTTCTCTCCCAGTCTTCTCCAGCAGAACCCCGAGACCCCGTTTTTTTTCGTCAGTCTCCACATTGAAAGCTCCCGGCACCACTGCTAGACCTTTCTGTCACTCTAATTGATAAACACGGGGCTGATATCTTCTAATGAGACTCCATTCTCCAGCCTATTACACTGGTTAACCCTCTCAACCCGGTGAGGAAGGAGGAGGGGAGCCGAGGCATCATCTGACAACAACTACAGCATTTAGATAAGGCTGACGTAGCCTATCTTGCTGTTTCCCCAGCTTATTATTGGTAGATTTAGCAGGGTATGAAACAAGCCAAACCAAAATCACCCTTCCATAATAAGTACCTTTGTTTTAGGAAAGAAACAGACGTTTTTTTCAGTGCCCCAGTCCTTTTTGCAAACTCTGATATCCATCCATACTTATTTATTTGAACCGTCGATGAATTGCGGGTGACACGGCTCAGTGTAATTGACTCGATTAATGCCAGCCATTATCATTTCATCTTTGCCAAGCTGTCTCCTCTGGCAGAGCAGGCACTTGCGCCGAGGCCGACCCTGTCAGCCAGACCATATAATGGAAGGTGCAGCCTGTGATTACAGTGTCGCAAGTCATAACAGTCTCCCGCGCACGCCAGTGATGAGATGGGTAGGAAGCAAACTTCAGAGAGTCCGTCCCTTTTACCTCAGCCGCACTCGTTTACCCTCGCGAATGGAAACGTTAGTCTTTTTGTGTCGGTTTTGTCTACGCTGTCATAATTCTGCGTAGAAGTGCTAAATAATAGGACATTTTAATGATACACTGGTAATCCAGACTGGAGCACTCTTATATGTTTTAGATTTTTCTTTTATCCACGAGGAAAAGATGTTTCACAGAGGAGTGTGCCTCTGGCACGTCTGCCGCCGCTTTCAGTACTTTCTGCCAAAGAAGTGATCACAGATAGTGGCAAACATTGAAGTATTTGCATTATTCTCCACATTATTATAGTTCTCTGACTTCGCAGTGATGAAATGACTTCTGCAATTACCAGTGATTTGTCTCTTCCACCTAAACAAACCCAAGTTGGGTATTTAGTGACGTGAGGTAAAGGTTCAGCTTTCTGGGTTTTATCTATAAATTTGGATTGGAGGCAAAAGAAAAGCCTGTTTCAGCATGGCGGGTTTGAGTGCTGAACACGCAGGTGATGAAGTGTTTATGGTTATGAGGCTAAGCCCGCTGCTGCTAATTAGCCCTGTAGACTTCACGTGTCTCCCATTGGTAGATGGAAATGAACTCCTTCAGACATGCTGCTTACAGATGTTTAATGAAGGGACAATCGCGTCATCATTCATCCAGCTGAAATGGACCTCTTCCAAGTCTGATTGATTTGATGGACTCGGTGTTGAGCATCTCATGCAGTCCTGGTACTCGTTTGCCAAGAGCTAGCTCCTTGTTTGCCTTCAATGAAGATTAATGGACATACATCCCACACACAGTGGGGCAAAACATTCTCTGTTGGTGATTTTAATGCATTTACGTAAAAATATTTTCCATACTTGTTTTAATGTTACTAGTCGTCGCCACACAAAGAGACATAGATTGATCATTTCTGCCCAATAGCTCAGCAGAAGCCACTGTAATGTGATTTATACGTATAGATTTTCTGTCAGATGTGAAATGTTGTCATTGAAATTGAAGAGGAAGGCCCATTATGAAGCGTTTACTGGTAACTTTTAGAAAACAGGTTGCATTAGTCTCCGTATTAGAGTGAATCCCTGCCGGTATGACTCCTGTAGCAATGGGTTTGTTTAAGGTTAATCAGATAAAGAGCGTAATATCGAACCAAAACTGCATTTATAATTGAATGAACCTTTGTTGCTGCAGCCATTTACTAAAATAAGGGCCAACAGACAAATCCATCCTTTTTTGGTTGTTTTTCATGTCCAGCACATGTCCAGTGTTGCAGATGAAATTGAGTCTGATATCAAGATGGAAATCAAAATGCTGTTTTGAATTATAGATGTTATTTTTTGCGGGTGGCGTGATACTTTTAGAATCACTGCTGAGTTCAAAGGCCCATTGTGATAACAAATTCTGACAAAGAAAAATGTCCTCGCTGTGCATTATGGGTGCGGTGTGATTTGGTGCGCCGGAGGGCATTAGTGAATATGTGTCCACTGTTATTAATCAACGTGACACAAGGGCAGAAATGACCCTTTTCATTTGGTTTTACTCACAGAAGAGTTTCCATGTATGAAAACATTGCACATTTTCCTGGTTATGTATTGGAAAGTACGTTTTCTTGGCGTGGTGGAAGAGTCCATTTGCCGAATGTGTAATGTGTTTCTTTCTTTCTTCCACGCCAGTCCACATGTGCCCAGTACACCGCGGACAAGCGAGAGGAGGAGAGAATGTGTGACCACCTGATCCGGGCAGCCAAGTACCGCGACCATGTGACGGCCATGCAGCTCATCCAGAAGATCGTCAACATCCTGACTGACAAACATGGCGCCTGGGGAAGCATTCCCACAAGGTAACGGAGAACCTGCACCTTGAAAATTCTAGACAGCTCTCAGTTCTTTCATTATTTCCTTAATGCACTGTTTTTATTTAACACATACCATTTACTTTAATTAGAAATACAGTAATATGCTACAAATATATGCATTTATACATTAATCAGAGTGAGTTACCTTTGCAAAAGTGAGAATGTCATTAGTGGGCTGAATTGTGCAGTGACTCAGAAGGGAGACCAAAGCCATTTAAACAGCTCTGCTGCCATTAAGAACAGCGGCAACCACATCCTCCACCTCCCACCAAATGGGCAGCAGAAACCGATGTAGCTATTCCCTAATGATGGCTGTTTGTGCAGGTAGTGTGTAATGGTGGGCTGCAGAGACGGCCCGTTGGCTCACGCTTGTTAGGCTGAACCCGCTCTCCAGAGACTCGTCTGGGGAGGGTTAGTTTGCTGTTGGTTCAAGAGTCTGGCTCTGCCTTTGTCCTCCTTTTTTTTATTTTACCAGGATGTAGCATTGTTTTTCTCAGTATTTACACAGACTCTACTCTCAGCTATTGAGTGCAGAGATTATGGTCTGTGAGCCCTGGCTAGAAAACTCCCCTATTACTGGCCCTTTATGCAGTTGAGCTATTGATGGTTTTCCTAATGGCTGCCGATGGGAACAGGGAGCGATTGGCATTGGGCCTTGGAGTGCAGCCCTCTTTTAATAAATCACAATCAGTCCGGTGCCATTACATCAATATTTTTTGGTCAATTACCGTGAAGGTCAGGTGGTGCAGCTCCGCTCGGGAGCCTATGGTATGTGGGCACGGCAGAAACATCTGGTGCGCAACACCGAGGAGAGAAAACAAAAACAAGATGGTCACAAAAAAAACCCCCCAATTGCACCTGAATCCCTTCAGGCATCAGACTCTAAAAGATGGGATTTCTCTAATTATTTACAGGCAGTATTGTGTGCTGCCTGTAAGTACAAACAGGAGGGTAAGCGAACCTGCACACGGTGAAACCTGCAACCTTTTCTCATCTGTGAAAATGAAATCCAGGTACACAAAGACAGTACACAGCTATGATTACAGCCTGCTCCGGTGTAAAACCCCCCCGCCCGGCCGCTCCGGCCATAAAAATGTATTCCCCAAAGTTTCCATTCAATAAAGAGTCTGAAAATGAAAATATTATTTTCTCACAAGCTGATGGGAATTGTTGTTTCCTCATGCCAGACATGTAATATCTCCTGACACGGTGTGACCCGTCTGAATGCAATTTGTGTCTTAATATCCAGCTTACAGCACCTCTGGCCTCCGGAGAACGGAGGCGTTAGGTGATTTTCTTTTTTCCCATTCTCTTTCCAGGCTTCCCGGCTGTGCTTGCGTCCTTATTTGCTCCACTGTTTCCTCCACACTCTAATTTTTGTGTCGCTATCTGCTCCACATGTACGGCCAGATTTCCAGGGAGGATTCCCTCCAGTACGCAGAGGCCGTATTCATCTTGTGTCATGACAAAGTCAGACCTGCAGTCGCACAAATGGGTCGGCTACCTGTTCTGTCCAGGCGCCTCGGGACCCAGATGTACAACACGCTAGCCTGCTGTCTTTTTAGGAAAATGGTGGCGGTGGTGATGGGGGGTGGGGGGGAGTCTCTGGTATCAATGGCACAAATGAAACTTGTCATTTTTCTCTCGACATTTTTTCATTTTTCCCACTTTCTCTTCTTCGAGCTCAGGTCCACTGAGCACCCAGGCTGTTTATTTGGGTCAGGCATCATCTTTCATGTGTACGACACCTAGACAAAGTGGATGGACATGGAGGCGAGGCGAGAGCAGATGATTGAGAGGGCCAACTCTGTCTCTGAGGACGCACACTATTCTTTATTCCCCCCTCTCATATCTTCTATTGCATTCTAATAGGCAGACTAATGTACCATGGAAATTCACTCTGGGTGTAAAAGAAAGGTGGCAGCGGCGGGCAAAGGTGGGAGTTATGTGAAAGCACGCTTCTCTTTATTTATTTCTTTTTTTTATATTCAGAGTTGTTGACAGTCTAGAGGTTTAGCTCCTGTACGAGCTGAAGTGAAACATTACTCAAGATGTGGCGCTGTAGGTTTTGGCCTTGAGTTGGCTGTTCACCCACTTTGTCTTCCTCTTTGCTTTTTAAAGCTGCGCAAGCATCCTTTTTATTCTCGGTTCACTCCCACCGTCCTGTGCTACAGCTGGTCGCTTCAAAACACACACACACACACACACACACACACACACACACACACACACACACACACACCTTGAGCAGCGGCTCGCCTCCCTCTGCTCCTCCTCCCTCATATAAGCAGCTCATTTTCTGCAGCAGCACTGCTCTAATGGACGCCCTTAGGCTAGAGGCTTCCCAGCCAAGGGACATCCATCTTTTGGTGTGTCACACTCCCGCCCGGCAAAAAATCTTTGTGATGTGCACTCCAATTTTTCTTCAGTAAATCAAATCATCCTTCCTTCAGAAAGACGAATGCTTTAGGGTTGGAGTGTTATAGAGAAAATCAATGTGGGCAAAATTGAAACAGTATGGTCTGGTATTGATCGGCCTTGTGAGATCGAAAACTAACAGCTTTGTAACTGTTCTGCTGGACAGTTAGCTGACCTGTAATGGACAAACTATTGATATCAGCAATACTATTTTATCTCCTGCTATGTCATTTGATGCTAGTATCCAGTATACTTTTTTTTTTCTACTTATCAGTGAAAAAACAAATTTATTTTATAGTCCTCATTTTACCAAATCGTTGTAAAATTAGGGCTACACTTGAGTAAAAAAATAAAATGCAAAATATCCCAAATGTTACATATCATTTCAAAGGCTAAAAGCACAGAAGTTTGTAACTAGTGCTGATGATAACCAGGACAAGATTTTGGCTAAAATGCTGTAAGAAAACAATTTGTTTTAGTTGTACATTTCCAATCAGCTTAAACACATGACTGGAATTTGTGTCATTTATCAGGTGATTCTATTGCTATTTATATTTATAGATTCTTGCTCTAAAAAATTTGTACAAAAGATGCTAAAGTTAATGGAACATATTGCTTTAATTATTATAAGCAGTTTATGTAATTGCAGCTATTTGTCTCATTTTGGTCCATTGGTACCTGCAGGTTTTTTGTACACCACGTTGAATTTTGTTCTTTGAATTGCAGCTCTATCGCCCTCTTCAGTAATCATTTAATCATGAGCAATAAGTAATCGCATGAGAAACCGCTGCAGCAGCATTCATCTCCACTTGTGTGCGTTCATTCCAGGCTTAAATCACAATTATGATATGTAATGCATGTGTTAAAGCTGAGGTCTGCACAGCATCTAAGTGGCCTCGCGTGCGTGTTTTATGGACGGACCGTACATTATGGCTGCGGCGGTATGGTGCAGGCAGAGCTGAAAAAGGAAATGGGACTCCAGCATGTCAGCGGAGATCATAACCATAGGAAACAAGAACATAACTGTTTAGAGTACACTCACTCTCGGAAATGCACAGCTGGAGAGGGGCAGGAAGACTGAGAGAGAGAGAGATGGATGGAGCTGAGATCAGAGACAGAGATTTGTTGCCAGGGTATCAAAAGTCACGATGGCGACAAAGAAGAGACAGGGACATTTTTCCACGTCCTTTCCCTTTGCTACCTTAAATTCTTTTACTGAACTGAAAAATAAGGGTATGTAAACGACTGTTTTCTGGATGACAAACACCACATCTGGGATCTTATCTGATCACCAGATCCTCTTCTGCAGCATCTAAGGACAGGATAAACACTGGGACCGGTTCCCCTATCTCGCTCCATTTTTATTTATACAGAAGATTTTCAAAGTGCAAACTTATCTAGATTTATCATTCTAATAATTGTGGGGTTTTTCGAACAGATATTTTGAGTGCCTCTGCAGTATTTACTCCTTAAAATTGGCTTTCCTTTACATCGAGCCCTTAGATTGTGCAGCAATCTCAGTCTGTTTTCAGCTGATAATGGCTTCGGGTTTGCTTATGCACGCTGGCTGTGTAAACACAATCATGACCCGATGTTCTGCGCAGTGGCAGCTGTGGCGGTCCGCAGCTTCCGACTCAGCCGAGGCAGAGACAGCTGTTTCCTTTAGTCCTCCTCCTGACTTTTTCAAAACCAATTAGCTGGGGCTCGAGTCACCATCATGGATAAACATATAGCGTAAACATTATGAACTCAGCAACGCAAACCCTCGGTAAATGCTCATCTCTATAAACTCGGCTCTTAGTTTTACACACACGACTCCAAACCCCAAAAGTCCTTAGACGGGCTTTATGTGGAAGCTTCTACCTCATGAATCATGCAAGGTGACACACATGTCTGAGACAGAAAAAGTTGTGAAGGGGATGAAAAGGATGTTCCTTAAATCTCTCGGGGGACGCCTCAGGTTTGACGCGCTCACGTTCCATCAGTTACATAAAATAACGTGCCACGAAGGCCCTACCGTGCAGTCCGACTCATGGATATGAATTAGAATATAGCCTCAACGATAACATTTACCTCCACTGTGTATACGGTACAGTGGCCGGGGCTGTAAGGAATAATAACAAAGTGTCATGGTAGAACATATTAACAGCTGATGATGTCCATATGTTAGCACGGTTAAGTGTTGCACTGGAGTCAGGGAGCTAACAATTTCACTCAAATTGTCATTTAAAGAAAAGGGGAAATGAAAATTGGAATTAAATGCATCTTTTTATAACATGAATTTAATTTGGACATCATTTTGACCCTGTTGTTCATCTGTCCTCTCCCGCCATCTCACACAAGTGTTGGAATCTTTGTTACAAGGCAGAAGAATCCCTCCCCAGAAACACACCGGTGACTCCATAGCAACCCAGATTTATGAGTTTTATATACCCTTAAGAAGGTATATGGCCACGGTGGAGCAAGGTCATGATAAAAGGTGCTGATCAATATCTGAATGAAAAACCATTTGGGAAGTTTTTAAAGGTTTCCCCCCCCCCCTCTCCTCTCCGGCTGGATGCAATACCTGCACGGTATCGATTGTCCGGGGCAGTATTTAGTCAAAGGCTATCTCCTTTGACTAACCCCTTTGCAGCGTGTCAGCCCCCCTCTTTCCCGTGATAGATTGGTACGCTTCCAGCCACTGTAATTACACCGTGGGACCAGCAGGTCATTTATTTTACAACTTTCACCATTTGCCAAAAAAAAAGAAAAATCCCCTTTATCTTTTGAGTCCAGCACCTCATGGGTATCTGCTGCACAAAAAAGGGTTAGATATGAAATCCCTCCGCAAAACTGTGAGTTGCTTTTTCCTCTTTAATTCTTGTATTGGTGTCTGAAAACTACTTTATATCCAGGACATAGCGTTCTCAAAAATAGTCTTTGATTCTCTAAACTAATTCAAAAATTCTATTAATCACAGAAGAGGAAAGTGAATTTACATGCTATAATATTCCAAAAGCACCATCAATTTTGACAAATTAGCTACTAAAATCAGTGTAAATTAGGATAATCAAGCTAAATGTTGTTCGCAAAGCTTAACGACAGACTTTATTTCTGAGATGTAGCAATTAAATCTATTAAACTCACAACAAGGATGAATGATCTCTTTTTGATAAAGAAGATCACTTAATATCGTTCATATTTGGAGAGAACTTTGTTTATATGGTGCTTAACCCTGGTGAAGCAGCAGCGCAGATGCAGGAGCTGTATGATGGTAGACAAGGGGGAGGAGGAGCGCATGAAAAACAGACTGAAGCAGGAACTCGCAAGTGTCAACTAAGGAGAACAGCAATGAGCAGCTGAAACTGATTTTTATATATATTAATTTTCTTTTTTTAGCAGAGGCAGCGGCGGGCTTTGAGACAAAAAAGGGGAAGGAAAAAAATCTCCCTGTCCAAGCCGACCTTAAGTTTCCTGCGTGTCGTGTTTTTCTTGTATGTTGGAAACATGGGCACGAGCTCAGATTTGTCATGTTATTCAAGATCAGCACTGAAAGCTAGAGGTCAGAAGATTATTACAATGGCCCGGTAATGGCTGAATTATGCAACTCCGGTCCAGTGGATGCCCTCATTACCTTGCAGGAGTGGTGATGAATGGCCTTAAATGCAAGTTGTCAAAGTCGCAGGAAAAATGCGGCCCTTCATCAGAAATACAGATGGTACCGCTTCACTATACAGCAGTAGTCTGGATGTGCTATTTATTACCAGGTTGATGATCATTTTAGTAAGAAAATCCATCCAGTTGTTGTTGCATTAAACGGCAAAATCTTTCTCCGAGCTTTTCTCGCTGGCCAGGATTTACAAACACTTTTCTGTTACTTTCCTTCCAATCCTCCATATAATTAGCGTCTAATTGCGCGGCCTTTTGTTGGTGCATTTACGCTGAGTGTAATTGCAGCTAATTGGGAGCTGCATGCTAAGCTGCTGGCAATTAGCGCTCGATTTGCATTATTTCATTTGGCTGCGCTGCATTGTGGGGAGTCTGAAGCCTTTTGCCTCCCACCCAGGGGATTCCTTTGATCCTCACAAGCGGACGATGTTGCGGAGATTCCGTTTCGCTCCCTCTGTTCCCACATCCGTTTTTGAAGGCTCTGGGATAAATTGGAGTTAATTGGGAGGAGTGGGAGGTGCTCGTGCGCTCTTGTGCTTCAGTGAAAAGGTTTACCGTAGTGGATGAGGATTTTGTTTTTACCAACAAATCCTTTAGCTCTTGTTTATGCCACGATTTCGATATTTTTTCTTCCTCTTGCTGCAATCAATGTTTTTTTTAGACATATTTCAGACAGATATGATTCAGTATTGTGTCACGCATTACATAGCATTATAGAAATATTTAAAAACGACAAATTAAAAGACTTGTGGGTGTGATTATTAAGAATGATGTGGAAAATGGCACGTGGGGTGTGATTTAGGAGACCGAGATGGAAATGTTTCTGGTACTGTGACCCTAACGTTACCTCTGGTAAATCTTGTAAACAACATTAGCGGAGGTGAATTAAGATATGCACACAGAGGTGGCGTCTCCTGCAAACCTCATTGGAATGGGAAGGACGGGCATTAATGCACGTGTAGAAAATCACTCTGGCAAGACTTAATCATGGCGAACAATTTCAGCGGGAAGGCGTTTGGTCCTGGCTCATTTTAATTTGAGTCTGGAGATGCCATCGACTGCCACCGTTTGACAAAGAGCCAGGGCTCCACCAGTCCTCCACATGACAAATCCTCAATCTGCGCCTGCCCTCCAGTTTCTTCTAAACACATGGTTTATGCAAATCAGAGCAAAATGATCTGGGGCCGAGCAGCGATGTTGACTGCTGCCAATAGGAACCGGCATTAATGTCAGATAAGCCAGGGGGGAAATCCACTCTGCATATGCAGCTCGCATTGACTGTACCTAAATTAATTTGGTAGAAGGTTATGAATGTGTGTTTACACCAAAGTGCATTCACTTTTAGTGATTTATCACAGAACATTCACTCTGCTCGTGCTGGTTATGATACGGCTCTTTTTTATTATTCGCAAACTGTGTCAGACCCACATGAAAATAGTCATATTTCTCAGATGCCATCTTACGTACCCAGGCTAGATTCTGTCTTCACAAAAGCTGCGAAACGATAACTCCGAGCAATTTATCCATGTGCGCTTGAAAACGGGCTTTTTTGATTGAATATGGTAAACAACGGGAGCCATCCCGGAGCAGTCCTCTATGAATCCTAATGGCCTGCAATCATTTGTCCTTGTCAACAAATGATCAACTGTCCCGTTGAAATAGAGAGAATCTATTTACATGTTTGAAATGACCATTTGATAATGATCAGCAGTGGAGGTCCTCGCATACCACTTAGAAACCTATATCCTCCATGATAAATGATGATTAATAGCAATTGCTTGAGAGTGGTTAGTGATTGTTAATTTTAGGGTTTTTTTTTTAAATGCTAAATTAGTTTTGTGTTCATGATGGGATTATTCTTTAATATGTCTCTGGGGATTTGGACTGTTGGTAAAGAAAAAAAAACATAAATAGAATTACGTACTGTCATTCCTACATTTCCATGATTGTTTTTTTATGTATTCAAAAGACAGGAATTACTATTTGCCGTTTTTGTGTCTGCCATCCTTAGTCTTTGTGATCAGTGTTAGAAGATGAAAGAGAGGCGTTGTTTTCATTTTTGATAAGGTTCAAAGAGAAATCTCCCTTGTCCACCGCCATCCCTAT
>CAAE01011578.1:16906-31852 GCA_000180735.1 Tetraodon nigroviridis | reverse complement strand
TATCCTCCCTGTGTCCCACCACCACTCCCCTATTCCAGCGTTTCCAGCGTTAACTCGGCGAACTTAACGAGCCATCTTTCCAGACACCTTTTGTGACCGAACTAATTGCTAATTACACAAGCGCTTTGCAGGAACTGCGGCACAACGCTGCTCCTTTGTTACTTTAATTGTTATTTTGAAGAATGGTGCTTCAGTAAATTGTTCCAAGGAAACCCTCGGAGGATGAATGAGTTCTGAATAATTTATCATCTTTATGGAAACACGCTCTCTGTGTGGTATCGGGTGGGGGATAGCGTTGCATCTCCATTGTTGTTAGGGAGTCTCTGTATTTGGGGATTGATGATGGGGAATCTTTCATTCTGCTGCCACCTCTTCCAGAATCCCATCATTATGATGGGCAGCGGTGCCCCTCCACAAAAAAAAAGAGCCTTAACTAACTCCTCCAGCCAGTGGCTCCCCCTCCTGATGGATTAATGTGTATTGTGTAAGTGGGACATCCCCCCCTTCTCTGTGCTGCGAGATGAGAGACGAGTACATCCAGATTTGGAGCCGCGTTGCATGCTCATCCTTGATAATTATTCTTCCCCGATGAACCGGGCAGGATGATGTAGTGGCCATTTGGGTTCGGAGACTATCACAAGCAAACACTGAGCACGCTCTTTGTCACTGCTGAGAAATTTGGGCCTGCCTGCGTCTCTCCAACCTCTGCACACTTTAAATGTCAAAAGGCATTCTCACAAATGTATCATTATCTCCTCTTATTGCAGATATAAACAAAAGTCTATTTTTATTCGTTTGGGTCCTTCCTACACCCCAAACCCATTTTAAGACACCGCTTTTGGTCTTTGTTATTGTGCGATGTCCTTTTTGTGGCCCGAGTGTGATCATTAGTGCAGGTTTGGGAGCTGCTGGTGACCAGAGCCGTGCTCACCACCCTCTGACCTGTGTCAGTGCAACTGATTATTAGCAGAGATCCACCTTTTTTTAAATTTAAGTGCCTTGTTATTTTGTTTGATTGGTTGTATCGAAAGCAGGTAAGAGGCAGTTCCAGCACATGCATTTTACTTTCAGGACGACGACGTTGCTCATTAAAAGTTAACACTTTTCCCCTCGAGTGTTATGTGATTTACTGACTCAGCCTGATTGAGTGAGTTATAAATGGGATAGAAAAAAAATGGGTCCTGTAGACATTGATTAATATTGATAATGCTCTCCCTCCACGTAATGGCCTTTTTCCTCTGCTGTCCACCCTCAGACGGTGCTGAGGTATCCTGCTGTGTTTGAAATGAGGTGAATGGAAGCACGTGGCACAGAAGTGTGTGGAAACTGATCAAGCTGTCATTTGCCTCCTTTGTGATGTATTCGGTGACAGAAACGGTAAAAAATAAGCGTTGGGAACTCCTTGTTCTGTCATACAGAACAACCGTTACTGTCAAAGACGGGGTCCAAGCCGGCTCACCGAATGTCCGAATTTGTATCAACCCGATATTTAAAAAGAGTCATTATGTAGGTTAAAAGGAACAGCAGACACAAAGCTGGCTTTATGTGCTCTTGCTTGGACCGAGTGCTAATGCTGGGTTCTATACCATGCTGGCTCGTAATTGCTAACACATGTGCTAACTCTATCTCCCAGCAGCCGGCCGAGGGAGTTCTGGCGCCTGGACTACTGGGAAGACGATTTAAGGCGTCGACGCCGCTTCACCAGGAACCCCTTCGGATCCACTCACTCGGAGGCCACGCTCAAAGCCGCAGCGGAACACGGTCAGTCCAGATCCTCACCAGTTGTTTTCAGTCCCCAGCACCAGGTACAAGGTTGTAAAAATCAGAAATCCCCTTGCTATAAAAGGTTTATTACACAGTAAAACAGCACCTTCATTTGAATTTCACTCGCACAATATTAAATACGACCACCCATTCTGCACAAATGCACTAATTAGCAGTGACTGCATGCGGTACTTGCAGCTCCAACTGTAAACTGTTCTTTTTTTTCTCTTCTGCCGCACAACAGTTGCTGATATCAGTGGTGAGTTCTACACTCTCTCTTTCCTATATGCATGTGATATGCAGATCATTTATAAATTACGCCTTTTATGCATACGATTTCTTTGAAGATTTGTACGCAAAATTGAATCAATATGTCAGCGCAAAACTCATTTGTATTATGAGATTCTGATCTCAAGGGAACAAGCAAGTGAAGCAGTATTTTAGCACATTAGATTACTTTTTGCTAATGAACACGTGGAAACGGCGCAGTTTGGTTAAAATACAAATACACTTCCTTTTCTTCACAGCTGCTGTTAACGCTAACAAGACAGATTTATATGTTACTTGAATAGGTCAGATCAATATCTCATTGTTTCAGCCCACTTTCCATTGAATACAGGTGCTGATGAGAAACCCTACAGAAGTCACAAGTACAGAGGGAAAATGATGGGTGTTTACACTGACACCAGCAGCAGTCATCATCCTCTCCTAAAGTGCGCGCAGGCCCTCGTTTCCGTAAAAAATTAGCCCGTACGGGGCTTTGCAATAATGGCCGTGCAGTTAATGAACTTTTCGGGAAACAAAATGTCCTTGATGCAGCAGTTGCAGAAATTCCCTCTAGATCAGACATCACTTGCCCATAAAAGTCGGTTATGATGGAGCGTGATCAAAAAGCAGTGCGTTTTACTGGATGCCAGGATCGTGGGAGAAGTGCGTGGCGTAACGACTGCAGCGCAGCAGCATCTGGAGGCCAAGAATAGCCCCGAGTCCAGTTGGCCTCTGTTCTTCAGCAACCAGCCTCCCAGCTTCAGTTATTATTTGAAGCGCTCTATATTTTCCCCGTAGCTCCTTCTGCGAACTGTCACCGGCTTCTCCGAGTTCATAAAACTATGCTCAAGTCTTTCAACAGGCCATCCAGGTATTTTCATCTGTTATTTGATTTTATCCGAAAACATTACGGCCGCACATATTAATTTCTGAGAGTGGGGGAGAGTCAGACTCCTGCAGACAACATTTGGTTTTAGAGTCGAGTCTGTTTAAAAATATCCAACGGCCGTTTGCGGCAGTGGTATGCTACCTCAGGAGAGTACGCCGCTTGGCTGAAATATGGAAATATATCATTAAAATAACTCTCTGACATTGAAGCCTGACGGCATCCATTTTCTGATGTAACCTTTCGTCTTGTTTTAGTCGACCCGGCATTTGTTACGGAAGTGCAGCTCAAGACGAGAACGCAGGGCTGAGTTTTCAACCGGAGCGCAAAGGTCATATCTGGCTGTAATTATATTCATCAGATGCGGGGAAGAAAATGCCGCTTCGCTCCCTAAGAAAATATTTAGCATGAGATCACGTCTGAATTAACTGAAATTGTCTCAGCTCCTTGTGTCAGCACTCTCAAAATATTATGAATCATTAGAAAATTAGAGGCACTGGAAAATAATTAGGCTTAGCTGCTAAGTGACCCGTAGTGAAAGAATTCAATCATTTTTAAAAATTCAAATATAGGTGTGGGTGTGGGTGGGTGGGTGCCAGTGGCCTTCAGTTGGCCGTTTATGGCCGGGAAGGACCATCTTTTCTAGGGATTGATTTGGTCTGGTCCCGGGCCCGTGTACCTGAGGTGGCAGAGTAAATACCTAAAGACGAATGTCTCCGTTCAGGTAATCAATACCCGTCTCCCGACCTCACTCCTGGCTACGCTCCCGTTAAAAACAAATTTGTTAATTTTGACAATTTAATTGCAGCCCCCATGCACGCCTGCAGTTGTATAAGCAGGTAGTTGAACTTCCCAGTCGGGAAATGGCTTCTCGGAAAAGGCATAACCTGTTGGGATTTATGCACGTCGCGACTGCCTGTGTGATGAGCGATGGGGCTGGGTTGCCCCTGCTTTTCATGTCTGCGCGCGTGTGTGTGTGTGTGTGTGTGTGTGTGGCACTCTTCTTTGTCTCTGAGCTCTGTTTGAATTATACCCTAATGAAAACGACACTCTGGAATTAGGAGGATTACATTTTTTTATTTTGTGGAGTCTGTTTTGAAAACCGATTAACACCCTTATTAGGAAAACCCAGAGTCTAATTTTGCTGTTTTTTGATATAAATAAACAGTTTGCAATGGTATTTTCTGACTCGCCGGTTGAGAAAAGGCTCCTTGCCCCTTTGCAGAATTACACTTATCTCCCACCTTGATCTTAACTTCTCTGGAGGAGCCCAGTCCGAGATCAGAGCGCTCAGGCATCACCCTGCATCGGGGTGAAAATTGCCGAGTGTGTTTACAGTTAAGTAAAAAAGTTCCAAACGTCCGGGTTTTGTAAGCTCCTGATGGTCCCAGCGTCCACTTGCTTTGGTGTGAATACACCAGCATGTGGTTCATATTAGAGGAGCTGGTAGTAATTTCAGTGCTGCTAACTAAAGAATCCTCCTGGGAGGCTTAATTACAGGAAGGCATTCTAAATATCAGCGAGCTGCATTTTTTCCATGACAAGAGATTTTTTATCCCAGTTTCAAAGTGTGTATCCAGATGACGCAGTTACACACTTTTAGGAAGTGCAATTTATCTTGTCTCAGGTGACGATAAAAGACAAAAAAAACCCCAAAAATGTTGTCTGTGGACAAAGAAGCGAAGAGAAAAGTCTGTGTTAGGACAAAAAGGAAGGCTTCGGCACCCGGGCTTTGTTCTGCAGATCCTCACCACGCAGCGGCAGGAAACTCCGTAAATGTTTGCAGGTTCCCGTTCCCCTCAAAAGGTCCATTTGGAATGTAATGCCATGTTCACTAGTAACCAAAAAGGGCCGGGGCGTGTGTGTGAATCCTATTTTGATTTGTGCTTCAATAATATGGCTGAACTTGAGGGCGCGCTCGCTGCTTTTGCCTCGTCGCCTGCTTGCATGTCATACAGCATGTGTGCGCGTGTTAACGCAGCATAAATCAGCATCGCCCCTCTGAATAAAGGGTTTTTCTTCGGGCCAAACAAACTCTGTAATGTATTACTTAAAAACTCGTAACTTATTTTAGTCCCAGTCAATGCGGACATTTATTAAAAGCGGTATTGAATGCACTTCTGACGGTAAAACAGGAAAATATACTCCGGTGATTCTGTATTTAGTTGTTAGCAAAGTCGCTGATGTGAATGGACGGCCTCCGTTCATCGCTGCTTTTCTTTGTGTTTATTTAAACTTGGGTCAAAATATCTTACATACTCTTGTTTTGTTTCTAGAAATATGTATTTTTATAGGAACCTTAACTTGTGTTTTATTGTGTTGACTTTAACTCTGTTCAAAGCACATTTTACTTTGTATTTATGGTGGTTTTAAAGGGAAAACCGAAAGCTCCCCTGTCTTCTTCCTCCAGTGTCAGAGGAGGACATCCTCAAAGGAAAGCAGCCGATCAGGGGTCAGGCTCTGGGAAATCCAAGCTCTGAGAGTGAGACGTTACTGGACGGAGAAGATGACACTCTGTCCTCTCTGGATGAGAAGGACCTGGACAACTTAACAGGTAAAGAGAAGGCTCAGTGCTTTCATCTCTCCTTCTCCACACCTCCCTGTCCTGCAGCCCAGACAAAACAAAAGGGATGGAAGCTTGAGGTTCCCACAGGTGCAGATAAACTTGTCTTTTTTTCCTGTTCGGCTCTCTATTTCCATCACAAAGTGCTTTTTTTGTTGCAGTTTTTAAAGGTTGAGATATAAACCAAACTCTTCTGGTGTTATTTTGTTGACTTGGGCACTGTTGCTCCATGAAAAGTGTAGTTTTCTTTCTCTCACTGGAAGCCCTGCACAGGCCTGAGCAACAAACAATTTTTTTTCCAGATTTGGCAGAGCCAAGTTTATTCCACCGTCCTCGGCCTGAAATAAAAGCAATTTGAACCCCTAAATAAACCCCTGGTTTTAGTCCAACTCTACATTTTTACCCATTTTGTCACGTGTGATGCAGCTGTCAATAATCTTAATTCAATTTAATATAGTCCGATAATCGGATTGCGTGCGTAATCCGCAGTTTTATATGCAGAGAGGCCGCTCACAAGGGGCTCAGAGTGCTATTAAAATTACGCAAACGGGTGACAAAGGGATTACAGCCTTGAATCCTGCCTAATAAAGTGATGCACACGTCGCTGGAGCCTGAGTGCAGGCTGTCAGCAGCCGCTCGGATCCCGGTGAGCGGCTGTCTGCTGCAGGCGCCGTTGGACGTCCTTAACCGATTGGCGGCAAACAAAATGTTATTTCAGCTCACGTATAACACGTCCGTACCTGCGGGAATTGGTAAAAGGATAGAGGGATAAATATCAGCGCGTTCCGTCCGCTTGCGTGCGCGCAGGGCGCATGGGGAAATCAGGCCGGCGCCCTGGAGCTCCCGGGCCGTGGCTCGCGTCTGCAAACGCAGCAGCGTCTGAGCGCAGAGCCGAGCGGGCTCCCGCCCCAGCCCCAGCCCCGGCCCAGCCCCGGCCCCAGCCCCGGCCCCGGCCCCAGCCCCGGCCCCGGCCCCGGCCCCAGCCCCGGCCCCAGCCCCAGCTCCAGCCCCGGCCCCGGCCCCCCCGAGCCGGCCTTTCATTGTCATACAGGCATGAATTAAGATGGATGAGAGATTAAACAGCGGCTCCACCAGCCGGCCGCGCTCTGACTGACGGTCGATTTTTGACAATGACGAAGGTTTAAATGGTTTTATTGACCTTTAAGCGTGAGTTTGTGATGGTTGGAAATGTGTTGAATTGTCGGTATGTCACAGTGAAGTATATAGTATTTTACAAATGCCAATGGAAAGGCTTCGTTTGGTTTATTTCGTATTTTTTCTCGGACCGCATCCATTGAACACCGTGTGTGTGTGTGTGTGTGTGTGTGTGTGTGTGTGTGTGTGTGTGTGTGTGTGTGTGTGTGTGTGTGTGTGTGTGTGTGTGTGTGTGTTCGTTCCTGCAGGCCCAGTCAGCCTGAGCACCAGCGCGCAGCTGGTGGCCCCTGCCGCGGTGCTGAAGGGGACCCTGTCCGTCACCGCCTCCGAGCTCTACTTTGAGGTGGACGAGGACGATCCGGGCTTTAAGGCCATCGATCCAAAGGTAAGAGACTCGGGTTTTATTGATCTAGACTCAAACTGTCACCGGTAAACGACGCGTGTGCGCTTGGCGATTCAATAACGCGAGGACGAGTGGCAGTCCGTTTTTAACAATTATTACTATTTTAGATTTTTTTTAAAAAAAACCCTATCTAGTTACATGTGTTGGGTTAAAAGAATTGAGAAATATTTGTGATATTTAATCATTTTAGCTTGGCATAATTTGGCTGAATTGTTCCACTTTAGGAGCAGACGTTGCTTAAATGTGCTGTAGCAGGTCAAATACAAAACAGTGGTTCAAATAAATAGTTCGACTGTTTTGGGGTCAAATATGACGACACGTGGATCAGACCTCCCCTCTGCAGCACTGGTCAAAAATAAACTGTAAATTAAAATTCATCTTTACAGAAATAAAGTTCTTAGCTCGGCTTATTTTGTAGCAGAATTGTGGTCACAAAGCTGCTGACCCCACAGGTGGTTCTTTAAAAATTCACCGTCATTAATAATTTAGATAATTGTAGTATTTTATTTAAATATGCATGTTTTTATTCCTTTAACATTTATTTCACTGGCATTTTTCAAAACCGGAATGTCCTAAAATAAATAAGACAATGAAAGACTGCTTACTTTCTCTCTGACACACACTCTCACACACACACACACACACACACACACACACACACACACACACACACACACACACACACACACACACACACAGTCAAAGTTGAGGTCGTCTGCTATTAAATCAGAGCAGAGCTGATTTTTAACGTGCGTCTGCTGATTTACACTCGTTTGAAAATCGTTTGAGACGCGTTTGTAATAGTAAATTACGGCCTAAAAGAGCTGCACTTTTCATTTTTTCAACTCTTAACAAACGATTTTCTTTTTCCACTTGACCACATGTGGGCGAATAATAAAAGCAACCCCTTTTTTTTTTCTTATTAGCTGCGCAAACACGCCGAGGCTGGAGGTCAAGTGATTTCATTCGGAACATTTTTATTAACATTTCTTTTGAAGTCACATGATGAAAAACAACGGAACTTGGCACGCTACATTTTCCTTTACTTAACGTTTTTGTGCATGGATTTTAAATAAAAAAAAAAGTTCTTCACTTTGTGAAAACATTGAAAGAGGACGAAAGCGATGACATGAATTCAAAAGTGTACCTTGGGTTTGTCTCTGGCAGTGGCCCCACTGCTCCTTTTTGAAAAAGCCCCGTTTGCTCGACGCATTATTGAGTGCCATCTTTCTGTCGGTGTGTTTGTTTGTTTTTCACATTGCTTGGAGAAAAGGCTGGAAGTCTCTGTCCTCCCTTTATCCCAAACCGCGCCTCGGCTCTGCGTCGACCATCCCGTCTTCTCTTCTTCCCATTTCTTTCTTATTTTTATAATTTGTCCAAACTCTTGGCGTTGGTGAGGATTTCCCTCGCTAATCTCCACGTCTGCTTAGCAGCAGCCTCCAGGGCCGAGTGGGGCTTTCCCTGAAACAAGTCCAAGTTTGGCAAGAAGTAGTGGGGGCATCTGCGGCACTGCAGGCAGGAGATGAGCTGCAGCAGGATGCCGTTCAGCCGGTCCCCCAGGCACGACTCGTCCCAGTCGGTCTCCCTTGGGTGCTTCTCGCACTCGTACAGCAGCAGGGTCTTCATGTGGTAGTTGTGCAGCGGCTGCCCCGGCAGCCTCCAGGTGTCGGTCCCGCAGCGTCTTGGAGGACCGAGAGACACTTTTTCCTGCAGCCGCCCATCAGCAGCCGGTTCTCGGCCTCGCTGAACTGCAGCACCCAGGCGTCGCTCTCCGCCGAGCTCTGCTTCCCCGTCAACGAGTAGCACTCCTTGGAGAGGAGGTTGAAGCCCTCGGCTTTGACTTCTGCCACCCGGTTCGGGCCGGGCCACGGGATGTGGGGCATGGGCCACTGAGCCGCGCTCCGGGGCCAGATCCCGGTGCATTTGAACGCCGGGGTGATCTGCACCACGTACCTCTCTCTGATCCGCAGCTTGACCTCGCTGGTGTCCGCCACCATCTTCACCACGTCGCGGTAGCTGCACTTATCCACGGCCTGCGCCACCAGAGTCTGGAACCTGGAGCGGATCTTTCTGGCCGACAGGTAGCCCGAGGCGGTGATGAACTCGACCCACAGCGACATGCTCCTCTTGCGGCCGTCGCTCAGCTTCAGCACCGCGCACCGGGCAGGGAGCCGTCATCCACGAAGTTGAACACCCCCATTTGGTTGAGATACAGGACCACCTCGAATTCGTGAGGGGAAATGACCTCCAACCCCTCGTAGCGCGCATCTATCTCGCTGAGGGAGCTGATAAAGCGAGGCTCCTGCACCTCCACCTCCTTCAGGACATCCGACACCACTTTGCAAACCTCCCGGATGGTCTTCGCAATGGCCGCCTTGCGAGCTTGGCACCTCTCGTTGTAATATTTGTTGAGCTGGTAGACCAGCTTCGCCTGCGTCGCGATCATGTTCGGGCAGAGGTCCGGGCTGTACACCGGAGAGTCGCAGTAGGTTGACGGATCCAACGCTGACCGGTAGAGCCCGAGGCGAGCGCTCCCCCGTGCACGAAATCAAAGTTGCGCGTAATCAAAGTTTGGATTTTTTTTTTTTTTTCCTTGCTTTTGCAGCGGATGGACGTCAGTGTGAGGAGGAGGAAGCGGATAGGGACGCAACCTAATAGCTTTCTAAATGTCAGTCCAAATCACGGGCGCTCCCCGCTGGTGGATTCATGTTCGGGTGGTGTCACCATCCGGCTCCCGCGGACACGGCCCTAAGGGCTCCAGGAGCGTCTGGGAGCACTCATCTCTTCCTCCCGCTGCTCTTCTCTCCTCCGCGCACCCGCTCACTTTTCGTCCACACTCAGCTGAGAGCCGGACTCGGCTACTTTATGAATGGTTCCTTTAGGAAGAGCCAGAAGGGGGTCGGGCTTCTCCTCCTGCAATCATGTGCGGAGCTGTCAGCGCGGGCAGCCAATCAGAGCGCCCGAGGCGCGCTCCGCCTCGGCGGCGTCCGGACGCGGCGCGGCGCGGCGCGGCGCTCCGCCGCTCCGCGCCAGCACGGCAGAAAGGCTGCGCGCTTTTCCCTCTGCACGGGTGAATTCTAATCTTTATTCTCCACCATAAAGCATGTTCTTCTCTGGAAATCGTCGCCCTTTGCTCAGAGTATCGCCCGTTTTCCTCTCGGGACAACGGGCGAATTTGTGCCTTAAAATATTTTCTTCGTTTACTTTTTCATTTAGGTTTCCCAGCTCGTTTTCTCTCATTATTAAGGAGCATAAATAGGTAAAGGGACGCCGAAATGTCCACGAAGAAGTTGTTTTTTTGGTTTTTTTTTTGAATCCTAAGGTTTTAGCAGCCTGGACTCCGGTCTAACAGCTGCTTCATGGAGCTTTTTTCCCGTCTGAATTTGACCTTTAACGAAAGTCATGGTCAGTCTGATCGCCACAGTATTACACGTTTGATTCAATCCAAATAGGAAAAAAAAGACCATCATTTTTGCCATTTTTTCTAGTGGCAATAATCTTTTCCCGGCCGCGTTTTTGTCTAAATATATCTTTTCAAGACTTCATTGAACCCTTGCGCGGTTTTGGGGCGCATATTTAACGCGACACTTGAAGCTTGACTATGAGCTGAACACTAGTAAATGAATTCAATAATTTAATTTACAATAAATAATCGATTGCAAAAAAAATTCCACCCTCGATATTCTGTAACACACACACACACACACACACACGCAGGCGCACACACACCCACACACGGTAATTTACCCAAGGGTCTCGCCGTTAACCTACGTGTTTAATAATTCAGCCGCTCCTTGAGGTTCTGGGTAAAGTTGCACTTCTTAACACAAAATTTCGTTTGGTGCCGTTTATTAAGGGTGTATTTTTGAAGGTGAAGCAGCCCCTCTGCAGGCTCTTGGTCTTAATGAGCTCCTAATTACGAGAGTCTGCAGTCAAATACAGACACACCTAATCTGTCATGCTCATGCTTAATTTTACATTAGAATTTTTTAATGATGAAAATTCTGGACCAAACATTCCCACTTTTCAGAAAGAAGTTACGCATTTTTCTAAGGGCTTAACATCATTTATAATTTTATGTTCTTAAAATATGTTTCGACTTTTAGTGTCAAATAAAAGCAATAATGCTGCAGTAAAAATACCTGCAACTCTGCCTTTTATTCTGGCGTTATCATCTTATTTTTGCATCCTTAAATGCAGAATTCTGCTGTCTTATCTTGTCTCCATTAGCCGTGATGCCCCTAACTGTTCCCGGGCACGGGAAATGTTCAAATGTTTAGTTTAACTTAGATCTTTATTACAAAAATCTCATCGTGACTCAGCTTTGATTTCCAGGAAAGCTACTGCCTTCTGATATGAAGAAGCCAACTATGCAGAGATTCTGAAAGAAAACACAAACACTTCAGCAAAGGCACAACTGTGCAGCTCTTCCTAATACCCGTTATATCCCCTGTACTTCGTCACATAATCTTTTTTGGAAGAGGCGATGACACTTTAGGGCGGGTCAAGACAATCGGTTTATGAATAAAATTAAAAAGTGATTTAGTTTAAGACCTCCTGAATATTTGAGCAATGCGACAAGTGCGTTTCAGCACCGAAATGCACACCGACTGAGACGAGGTCGTGTTTGTTTTGCGCGGGGCAAAGGCCAGAATTTGTCAAACAAACTATTACCTGTAAATACAGGAAACGTCGGATTCAAATTCCAGCCTTTTCCAACAAAGGTGAAAAAACCGACTTTAGACTTGCCGGTGTGTCATTTACATTCAACGCGCAAGTGGCTGCACGAACACACAACATCAAATGGGATATTTTTCCGAAAAACCGCTCGAGTATCGTGAAAGGGCCCAGCATTTCAAGCACGGGTTGACGTGATTTATTGTGAAATGTAAAAGAAACGTCAAGCTGAAACTTGACATTCCTTCCCTCGGCATCAGGCTGAAGGAAGGCAGTCGTTATCCAAATGTTTGGAATTAAGAGAAAGATAAAAAACGGAGACGCATAAATGAGGGGGGGGGGAATGTCTGGCCGTTTGATTTTTTAAGGATGGCTGTTTATTATCAAGCTCGTAGCTCCAAAGGAGATTAATCGACACCACTTGGAGAGCAAGTGTCCAAACATTCGGAAAGGCAGGCGAACCAGAGCCCAGGGAAAGACGTGACATTTTATGATTCTAGAGAACATCTCTTTCAGCCATACGCAGTCTGTTTATTTATTTTGCTGCTATCTAGTGGCTTTTCCAAGTTTGTTTACATCGGTGGCATTTCTATGTGCACGCAACTCCTAACCCTCGTGCTTTTTTGTGAGTTCTCATTATCTTCTGAAACCAGGCAGCATTATCTGTGCTTCCTAAAGAGTTTTCCCTGCTTTATATTGACGGGCGGAAAGATCGGGGTACTGCCAGAGAGCTCTTTAATCTGAGCCTGTGTGATCCGCTTACAAGCAGAAAAACAGTGTTAACGAACGTGCACGTCTCTGCTGCCATTTGTCTCGTTTGTGCTTTGGCGTTACCCTCTGCTCGGGATGGGAACCCCACCAATACGAGTTGTTGTCATAAAAAAACTTGAACTGTCGAATTTAAAATGATAAAGCCAGAGGTAGAGCTTTGGCTACATACGGTCGTGCTCTTGAAAGTGACCTCTCACACACACAAACACACACACACACGGACTGAGTGAGAGCTGTTTTTGCTCTCTTGTTCACACAGTTTTTCTCTCCCTGAAGCCAGAGGAACCCAGCTGCTCTCATAACAGACGACTCAAAGAAAGTTATCACAGGCAACTAATTGCCTGGCAGGCTGTTGCATCTGTTAGGCAGAGAGCAGAGCTGATGACGTCACGCAGCAGATGCTTGTTGTGTGTATGCACGTGTGTGTGTATGCACGTGTGTGTGTGTGTGTGTAGGGGTGGTACTACTGTGTCTTTAGATGAGAGCATCAATATTGAACGTATTGTTGCAGAGCCTCTCCTGGAGACCTTTTTTTATCGCACGAATGAGGAAGTGAGTTTCCTTTGCTCTGACCTCATTGGTCAGAAGGAGAACAGCCACAACCTGATTGGAGGAACTATCTCTGGAATCCTGATCTTTGATTTCAGTGTGATATTGTTGGGAATGCTCAAATTCCCAACAATAAAACCATGAGTGATATTTAATCACTTTATCTTTTTTTAACCATCTATTTAATCTATAATTCATACCTAAACTGTGAAATAAAAAAAAAATATCCTGGCTTTATTTTTCTAGTTAAACTACTTTTAAAACTGTATTATTTACAATAATAAAACATATGTAATAAAATATAATTAAGCACTCTTTAAATATTTTGGAAATGGGAAAAATGTTAAAGCCACATTTTATGTGTTTTATACAATTTGCACATATTTATGTTTGTTATGAATTCTAAAAATTTAGAAAGAAGAGTTCTTTTTTTTTTTAATTCTAATCTTATTGGACTACTAAAGCATGTTTAGTATAATTCAGACCTTGTAACCTGCTTTAAACCAAACATTATAGTACATTCTTTTTTATTTGTGTTATTTTAACCTTCTCTTTCTTTACAGCGTAGGAAAAACATAAATTAACTGTACACGTGTACAATTTTAATTTTTGTGGAGTTTCCAAAAGCTCTGGTGATGTATATTTTTGGAAGAAATACCACTAGATTTTTCCAAAAGGTCAGTGTTTAGCCTCAGACTATGAAAACTCATTCGGAAGGCTCTGGTAACTCTAATTAGCAGGGTGGTGATGGCTCCTCAGGGGTAGCGCGAGCGGTTGGATGGATGGTCACTCGGTCAAGGAAAACCACCCCGGTGTTTTGTTGCGGCCAGTCCCATATCGTTAAGCTCTCCCCAAAGTGTCAAACTACAGGGACCGAGCCCCCTCCCTCCGCTCTGTGCTCATTCCCCTCACTCTGGTCACCAGGGTCGACCTTCGACTGCAGCTGCCAATCAGAAAGAGGCATGGCAGCGCAGGGTCTCTGAGAGAGGATCCTATTGATTTTCCAGTTAGAGCCTAAGTAGTGTGTGCTATAGGACTAACGGACAGCTCAAGCAGGTATGTCATTATCAATGAGGCCGAGGAAACGGAGCCCCTCACTCTCGGTCATTCATATTGGCCCGCGTCAGTCTCTTCCCCTGCCTCTTTCTCTTCCTCGTCCCCTCTGACAGAGTGGTTCCCGAGATGGTCGATAAATCGCTCAACTGCGCCGCAACAACACCTCGTGGAGTGATGTTGAGATCACCGTCTTTTTCATTCTCTTTCAGTCCCCTCGCTCTTTTACCTCGGCGTCTCTCAGTATTACAGTTGAGCGTTTAGTTGAGATGGGGAAGAAACCTTTCCTTTTTAATTACATTTTTTACAATTTTTTTTTTTTTAATCTGCAGAATCTGGATTCAGTCATGGCCAGTAGCTGCCGTTGACGTTACATCACTGTATATTACAACGAGGTGTTCATGACAACTGAAAAATGTGTCATCCCGCTTCAGTATTTCATCTTATCTGTTCAGTTTTAGCTCAAAACATCATCCCTTAGCAACAGCTGAGTAATCCATTCACGAAAGAAACTCAGTTATTATCTCATTATCTCGCTGGTGTCAAGGCACTGTCCAACATAAAGACACGGAGCGATATAAATATGAGCCAAAAAAGGCCAAATAAAGATCCATGGAGTGAGTTTTCTTTCCCCAGTGGAGCAGTAAGGGCTGTCATATTTTTTTGCGTCCGTCTCTTAAACACGCCGCCTCGACTTAGTCACCTTTTTGAGTCTGAAACCACGTTGAGGGCTGTGTTGTTGTTCCTCATCCTTCACTCCATTTGTTTGAGGGAGGTTATCCATCAACAGTGATGAACTCATTCTGTACAGATGAGGTCAGTGCTTCCCTGGCCAGATGTGGACGCTTAAAGAGTGAT
>CAAE01011578.1:0-14879 GCA_000180735.1 Tetraodon nigroviridis | reverse complement strand
TGGGAGAAACGGGAGTTTGGAGAGAAGCGGGGAGAATGTGATAGGAGCCGGTCAGTGATCTTAACCTATCTGATGTTTTCTGTGGCAGCTTAAAGGAGAACCGGGAGAGGGCGAGAGCAAAGAGCTCAATAGCGCTCCTGTTCTGGATTGTCTCCTTGATTTTCGAACTATCGTTGAAAAGCATGAACATTTTTACCGTGTGCAGCGGCTGCCGCCTGCGCATGTTATTCAGAAGCCTGGACGTATAATAACGATGCCTGGAGAGCAGAGAAGATTTCCACTTGTGGACGTCTGCTGCATTTCACGCCTTCTTCCCCTTCGCTTCTGCAGCCTTAGTGGTCATTTGTTCTTGACCAACCTTTGTGCTGCTTGTCTCAGCTGTGACTGGGTGAAAATGCAACCTTTTTTTTTCCAAATCCAGTTAAAGACTTCTAATATTTAGTTTTTGTACTTGAAACCAGGTGGATTTTTAGGAAGCACTAATAGTACAACTTCTTTTGACTTGTTTTAGTTGCACTTGAATGTTTTGCCGTCCTCTCCTTCATTGCTGTTTGCCACCGCTGTTGAAAATTTTATGTTGCTTTCTTTCTTTTTTTTTTTTTTTTTTGCCCGAAGGCTGAATGTTAATGAGTTGTATCACACTGAAGTCTTTACATCCCCACCAATTAACCCCGAGACCATCGCAGCGTTTCCTTAAATCCACACAAGACCTTTTTTTTTTGTTCCCACTTCAAAAAGGCTAAGCAGCCAAGAAAGGAAAAAAGAAAAGGCTAACCTGTTGGCAAACAGGAGAATGGGCTGAAAAAAGGGGTTTAATCCTTATTAGACTAAATTCAGACTAAGTGGCCCCAGAGATCTTTTCAAAGGGGACTTTATTCGGGGAGCACAAACTCTTACTGAGTGACGTTTGGGACCGAGTGCTTTGAGCCTTTAGGCTTCATAAATTTACACTTGCCGCAAGCTGGGCTTGTTTATTTTGCTATAATTCTCTCTCGCCTGCGCAGCTTTTTAGTTGTGTTTATTTTTTTTGGACCTTGTAGTTTGTTTTACTACCCTCGAGGCAATTAGAGCTTTGTGCGGGACCTGTGAATACATGCTAAATCTGCTACACGATTCTTGAACAATCGCACACATCAGTCATCAGCGACTCGATCGCGCCTCAAACAATAGAGATTAGTGAAAAAAAAATGCTGCTGATGATGCTACACTCTATAGTTCTAATTAACAAATAGCATTTTTGCAGCACCATTGGAAATTATGTTCATTTTACATGCACATTTCTGCATGGGAAGTTGGACAAACAAACTATTTATCACGTCCGACACATGAACTCAGTGCCTTTTATTTTTCATCTTGAAGTTACACCAAAAGATTTTTCTACAGAAGATAGTAACGTCTACTGACTCTTTTGCTTTCAGAGAAATGTGATTAAAAGCACAAGTGGTGCCTTTACGTTTCTGACGTGCTTTGACACTTGGGGAAATGCAGATGTTTGCTGGCCAAGAGTTAGATGAGAGAACTGATACTAATGTCATCTCAGCCTGTTGGAAGCGAAGCTGTGGCCAGCAGCCGGTTGGCTTCAGCTCAGCTTTCAGACTGGAAACGGGGAACAGAGCTGCTTAAAGGTGACACAATGCAGCAACTATCTTATTGTTGTTCGCAAATCAAAGATGTGTGTCAAAACAAGGATTGGTGGTTGAGCGCAGGACGTTCCAGGAAAGATATGATGTCTAGTTTCCTCATTAATAAATACATGGCTTATGTACACTTTATATGTCAATATAACCGAGCAAAAGACTAGACCTAACTGGATTCCATCCTGTTGCGGTGCAAAGGTTTCAGCACAACTATTCAGCTGTGAAAGTAGAGTCATGTGGCTTTGCCGTCGTAGGGTCACATGACTGCACATTCTTCTGTCTTGGAAGCAGTATTGTTTTCAGATTACGTTGCTCCTCTACCTTTGCTTCCAGTACTGTCCTGCATTCTTCCTCCAACATATTTTTTTTCCTCTGACGATCAGTCAATCTCAAAACCAAAATCTGTCTTAATTGGCTCCAGAGGGCTCAGGGAGGCTTTGTGTCAATGGTGATGAGGGTTCTGATTGGTCCAGAGGCACAGGCAGCCAACAGACCCTTGTTAGTGTGTCGGGCTCTTTGCTTGCTCGTTAGTCTGATGAACTCATTTGCTGATGGGGGTTGACAAGGCCTCATTTACCAGGCAGGAACAGAGGGATGGTGGGGCTGAGGATGACTGGAGGAGGTGAAAAAAGAAAATATGTAGAAAGGAACCGTGAGAGCAAAGTTAATAAAGCTAGAATGTTGCGCTACGACCAGGTGTAGCGGTGTTCACCTCACTTTGGAATGACCAGTCCACACTGTACAGTTTTTCAAATGCTAATCAGAACGTGGAGCAGCAGACCCCACGGTGCACCAACAGCAACTGATCTGTTCCCTTTTGTGCGATAACGCCCCACTTTTAAATACTGTAAGCCATTACTATCGTGAGGATTCACTAATCATATTTTACATAGAAGACCAGGCTAAGGTGGCATTTGTGATCTAGGTCATTCTTTAGAGCTGAGGCAACTTTATTTCAGGTGCTCTTCTGAGCTAATAATATATTACCTAGTATTTTTCTGCATTCTATTTTTGCTTTTTAGGCAATATTTGTCAATTCTTTTTTATTACCTCTAACTGGGACGAGAGACATTGAGTGGCTTTTGTGGGTAGGTTAGTGTGTTAAGGGAAATCTAAGCATTCATTCTAAGAAATGGAAAACATCAACTACATACTAATAAGTCCACAGGTTTTTTTTTTTTTTTAATGAATTCTATCAAGTTCTACCAATGCAGCTTGTCCCTCGTCTCCGTTTTGATGTTGATGGATCACCTCTCTTCCGCCCGCTCATTAATTTCATCACCTTATCTCCCACACCACTTCATTTGACCAAAAGGTAATAATAAATCCCTCATCCATTATCCTTTAACTGAGGCAGCCATGCGGAAATACTTAATAACAGGCAACAAATTGAACTTCAATCACAGCCATTTTCTTCCAGCAATACTACACAGCACATTAAACCCAACGAGCAAATATGCACAGATGCAATTCTGAGCACGGCACAATTTTATACCATGTTTTATGACAAATATCTTTTCTGCTTTATTGAGAATGGCACCAGCTCCGGTCCTCTTCAACTCGTGCGTCTTATCAGCCCAAGCACACACAAACACACACTCTTGGGCAGCTGAGAGGCTCATCCATCTTGAACCGCATGGGTGATAGTCGTTCTGTTGCTTCCCTTTACGCTCCTCCAATTCAATGCAGTCTCAATTAAACTTCCTGTTGCTCGTCTCAACTTTACCAGTGTTTCTAAGGAGGGATGGGTAAAGGAAACCAGGGAAGGGACGATAGAGAGGGATCACTGGTGAGGACTGTCTGCAGGATTCTGCAGTGACATTGTGTGTGTGCGCGCGTGCACGTGCATGTGGTTAGACACCACCGCCACAGCCACCCGGCCCCTCTTCATCTGTCCCTCTTCATTCCACAGTCTTTTGGGCATCTGACAGAGACAAACGACAGCGCTTCAAAATTGAGCAGCAGCCTGGCGCACAAACAGGTTGAAAGAGGAGGAGGAGGGAGAGATGGAGAGAGTATTGCAATCATCTAGTTCCTTTGTTTTCTGTTTGGCTGCATTCTCCTCTGCAGGGGCTTTGAAATTGTTCTCGGAATGCAGCAGACCTGAATCCTGGGATAAAACCAACGCCATATTAAACAAATCCCATTCACATCCTTTATTCCAGTGATTCAGCTAGTCTTTGCAACCTGACTAGGTTACTTTGGTATTTATTTCGTATTTTTATCAGAATAACCCAGCGCAGTGACGCTGCGGTGGGTTTAAAACCCTTCTTTGTCTCTGTACCGTTATCATCTCCTCCACCGTGACTGATTCTGTTGGGCCATTATTATTTATCATGAAGAAAAGCTATTGCAGACATAATTCCAGCGTGGACAATAACCTTCACACCACTGCCATTTGTCCAGATGTGGTCAGAACGTCCGGAGCATTACTGCGGCCGATAGTTTGTCACACTTCTTGTCACCCGCTCGGCTTTTTCATCTGCAGAGAAAAGGCTGCTGGCGATATGGACGATGAGCTCGGAAAAAAAGAGCGCTCTTCCCCGCGCCTTCGTGGAGATTCATTCGTCCAGGGAAAAAATGATCCCTAGCTGCCTCCTCTGGTGTCATATCCATCTGTGGAATCAGACACTGCGACTATATCACATCAACCCTGGTCGTTTTCTTGACACCCTTCTGGAGGGTTACGAGAGCGCTCTCTGGGATGAAATGAGCCAAACACCAATGTTTAGAGGTGAAAGGTTACAGCCCGCACGTTCACTCGCTGTACATCCAAAAACCAGAATTTCATCAGCATCCTTTCAAGTCCGATCAATCAGACAGACAAGAAAACCAGTTAACAAATCAAATGTGTCTTTTCCGCTTATTTTATTTCAGTACCGTCTGTTAAAAACAAGGCTTCTGAAATGCTGCATACGTTCTACAGAATTCTCTTTTCCTCGCGGATGAAGGGTCGTAGGTTGTGTTGTTTATCCCCAGGGATGCTGCGCACGTGCTGCGGTTTGCTACAGGCCAGCGGTGACTGGTATAGTTATCTTTTGGCCCCTGGTATGGAAGCTTCTCCAAGCCACTAATCCAAATTTAATTGAACTCCAGAGACTTTCAAGTGAGTCTGTCCGGGTCTTATTCCTCATCGTGACAGCAACGGAGAGGTTGTCCTCAGCTGGTTGGCCAGGGCCTCAGCTGCTCTCTTCTTCTGTCTTCTACCTTAATGAGCCCCTCTAACTTAAATCCGGCCAGCTAGCCAGCTCACATTTGAATTCTCTTCCGATTAATAACACAGCCTGTGAACCAGTACCTTTTTTCTTTTTGCCATATTTCTGTATATCGGCCCATTTAAAAAAAAAAAAAAAAGTAAAAGTATCAGACGTTGCAACCTTGTCAGGTTGCTCTAACAGTGTTTATGTTACGTAGATCTTAATATTACATATTTTAATAACTTTTTCAGTTTCTTGAGCAGTTGTGGCGTTCTGTGCCACCTGTGTGCTGTAATATGGATTGTGTTTTAGTGAAGTGAACATTACCCTCACTCCTCCCTGCTGAAGCGCCCATTATCTAGCTAAAAGAATCTCTTTTTCATCGAGGCTGATCAATAAAACACAATAATCCTGCTGTTCCGGCGTCGGTGTCATCACTGAATGAAAAATGGACCAACCCGGCCTCCTGTCTGCCCTCCCCCGATCCTGAATTCTGTCCTGTGGTTTTTTTTTTCCTTCTTTCTTTCTGAACTAAATGTAACCCACTTCACTGTTTTTTCTCTTTGCTTTCCCAGATTCTAGCTTATACCGAAGGTCTTCATGGGAAATGGCTGTTCACAGAGATCCGTGCCATTTTTTCCAGACGATACCTGCTGCAGAACACTGCTGTGGAAATCTTCATGGCCAACAGAAGTGAGAAGACACTCAATTGTTGATAGAAATGTTCCAAAGTTCTTCATTTTTGGCTGTGTATAGACTGATAATTTGATCTTCCTGTGTGGCTCGCCACAGTGGCGGTCATGTTTAACTTCCCAGATGCAGCCACAGTCAAGAAGGTGGTCCACAGTCTTCCACGAGTTGGGGTGGGAACGAATTTTGGTCTGCCCCAAACAAGGTGACACACAGCTGTTAAAAATATTACAACAGGGCTGAGGCGGAACCAATTTCCTTTGATATAACTACATACAACATAGTGAACGCACACATTTTTTTATTTGTTTTAATATTGCTGCATAGTCTTTTCCTTAAAGAATGTGTAAATAGATAATATTGTTTAGTGGCTCTCCAAAAATATAAAGAAACACCATGTTTTAAAGTGCATTTGTAGTTGTTTAATAAAGTGTATTTCCTTTTTCAGAAGCCTAATGGCTATAATCTCACCCCCTGACAGTGATTAATTCCATTTTTTTTTTTAAATTTTAATTGGACAGTGGGTCATTTGTTTTTGTCCCCCAGCACACACAACATCAGGCGCTGGCTTCTGTGTGCACACATGCATGGAAATACACACATTGAACTCAATTTGGTGACAATTTTTCTTTTTAATTTGCAAGACTGAAAGTTCAGTGCATCATTCATTCCGTAGCATCTGGATCACAGTGGTGTAATGAAGCACAACTCTTGGTTTTCTTTCATATTCTGCAAATTTTTATCCTGTGATTCACAGGCAGACTTTGACTTCTGTCATGGAACCTGAATGCCTTCAGTTGATGTATTTTCTGGTTATCTGTGTGTTAGGCGAATCTCTCTGGCCACACCAAAGCAACTGTTTAAAGCTGCCAACATGACCCAGCGCTGGCAGCGGAGAGAGATCACTAACTTTGAATACCTCATCTTTGTCAACACCATTGCTGGTAAGGACGTCCTGTACATGCACAAGGTCACAAAGATGGCAGTGTTGCTCACGCCAACATGGCCCATGTCGCTTTTTGATTTCATCCATCAGGTCGGACCTACAATGACCTTAACCAGTACCCGGTCTTCCCCTGGGTCATCACTAACTATGACTCAGATGAACTTGACCTGACTCTGCCCAGCAACTTCAGAGATCTGTCAAAGGTCAGACACTCGTTTCCTCAACAGAACGTTTAAAAAAAAATGTAATTCCTTTGCTCTGTTTGACCTTTCTCAACAATACAGGAAATGAAGTAATGCAGGGAGCTAGCAGGGAGTATTTGGTTATCAGGTTTAAAACGATGACACTTGCCCCTAAATGCACTCTGCGCACAGACACACACTGAAAGCGGAGGCCGCTTGAAAAGATCCTTCCTTGTGTTTTAAGCAGACGTGCAATTATTTTCATACACAGACAGAAGGAACAGAAAGCAATCCTTATTTTGCTAGCTCTCTGCTTAAGAGGGAACCTCATTTCCACATGATCTTGTCCAGCAGAAGGAGGACAGCAGATTACTTAGAGTGAAATGTTTGAGCAGATGTCTAGATGCTGGAAACAAAGAGGCTGAATAAATCAGCCGTGGAAAGCAAAAGGCATGCAGTAATGGACATGGGATGTGTTGGAGGAAGCACATTTATGAGTTACAGTACACTCGAACATGTTTGTTCTGGTCCTGGGAGCATCTCCTCTTCCTACGGCGTGAGGAAGAGCGGGGGCGCTTGGCGACTGAGATGCAATGGAACGTTTTCCAGCCATAAGCATGTACTGACTCGTGTCGGTAGAGGTGAATCACTGTTGTTGTAGTGAGTTGGAAGCTTTATTCATTGTACTTCATAATGCATTAATCATTTTTGACTGTGTTTATAAAATTAAAAGTGGGCTATGTTTTTACTGGCCAGAAGGCTCAAGTCCGTTATCACGTTGGTTGGGCTGCACTTTGGCATTTTCAGTAGTCTTAACTGAGAATGCATCAGTCTCATTTTAGTTCGTTTTAGTTTAGTTTCACAGCTGCTGGTATTTTGAACTCTCCAGTCCAGATTGTTTTAAAAAAAAGTGTATTAGAAATTGTATTTCGCTACAAAAACGCTGCAGCGATGCTTTAAACAACTGAAGCCACTCATCCACTCACACTCTCAGTGCTTCACTCCCCCTGTCACACACACACATTCACTCCATCAGCACCATGTTGCTGAAGGTTCTCCTTCCTTTCACTTCCCATCTGCTCCTCTGTGCCCCTGCTTTTTATCCCTCCCAGTGCAGCTGTACGAAGCCAAGTAATTCCTCTGTTTATCTGCCTTCATGTTGCCCAGTAGGCTGCAGTGTTGACAGTTGTAGTTGCTCTACAAAAGCACACAGGCTTTCACAACCGCGCAGCTCTCTGCCCCCAGTTTATAATGGCGTGCGCGCCTCCTGCTCCTCTCCTCTGCTCCGCCTTTTGAGTTTGGACAGATCAACCTCTGTGCTCGGTGATGCCTCACAGCCCAGGGGAGCAAGCAAACGAAGGGGTGATAGGCGGAAGGAGGAGGAGCAGCAAGAGAGTCCAAGACCTAGAGAGAGAGAGAGAGAACACAGGAGATCAGCAACATCATTTGCTGCCCCTGTGTGTCTTTTCTTCTCAGAGCTGAAGACCAACAGCCAGCTGGGGGGTGCGGAGGACTGCAGCCAGTCTTGATTACATCTGTTTTATTCATGTTGTTGACTCACATGTGATATTGGTGCGTGTTCACTGGAGCATGGCAAGCTGCAGTGTCTGAGGAAAGGGCAAGCAGCACGGCGCAGTCCCCCCACCCTCCCTCCTCTGTATCCACGGCCATTTGTTCTTTTCTGTGGATGTTAATATTTTCTGACCTTCGCATTTTTACAGCACATCTGTGTATCCGAATCACTCTCCTCTTGCTTTGTTTCCTTTTTTTCTGTTTGCATTTCACTGCCTCCCAACATCCACATCTCTTCTTTGTCACTTCTGTGGCCGTCTTGTTCGGAAACGGGTCAACCGAGAGCCGCCCGGTGACATTGAAGAGCCAAATTGCCTCGAATGCACGCGCGTCTTATGCGCGGCGCACAGCAGAGGCCACACGGAATTTATGTCCGCCACCGCCAGAGCCATTCTGACCCCAGGGACTCTCTTATCATAAACTCTAACCTCAACCTGACATCAAACGTCAACCCCCGAGATAACATTGTAGTCATGATAAGCGCACAAGAGCCCACTACAAGTGCTGGAGCTCTCTTGTTTTCTTTTTTGCCTTCCGTGCTCTTAGGTTCCCCGTCCCACGATTCCTGCATAACAGATACTCTTCCTGTTTGTGGAAATTTCTTAGTACTCCTTCATAAAGTAGGCGATTTTTCTGCAGATTTTAATGAAGCACAGCATGCAGTTAAAGCAATTGTTAACCACCTGACCAAACATCGGGTCTCCTACATTTCCATAGCAGCAGAAACGGTGAGGATTTATTGAGCGCTCCCTCTACCTTCGCGCTATTACCTACTACTCACGGCCGCATCAGCTAATGGTGTATTGATTTCACCATACGTGCCCCATATGTTTGTCCCCCAGGCCCTCTACGCCATTTTCACTGTTTAAATAGGACATTATACATAAACACTTCTTTCAAAAGGCTGGTTTGATTTATGATTCAAAGCTCAAATGATGTTCGAATTGTTAGAAAGCTATTATGCTTCACCACCAGCAACCTATTTATGGTTTTAAAAGCAAAGCAACAAAGGATTATGTTCTTTTAATAGCCCTGAGTCATCTTATTGTTGCTAAGTGTGCAGTAATAAAGTAAATGTTTGAACTTGATATTTTCAAGGAGGAGGGCTTTTGTGGTGATTTCTAGTTTGGGCGTTTTTTAAATTTTATTTTACAGCTTTTGCTGTATGAATGACATTTCTCCCCTTACTAGTGTGTTTTGCTTTGGTTCTTGACATTTTCAAACAATATTCTTAAGTCTTATCTTGAGTAGCAAATGCATACATTTTTCAGTATTCCTTTTGCCTTCAATTAAACATCTCTCCACTGTTGGGGAACCGATTAAAAGTACTTCAAGCTGACGTCCTCCATGTTTACCTCTACAAAGCCCCTGCGTGATCTTGTTGTGGAGCTCCATTTTAGTTTAATTAAAACAAGACTGGATCGTTTGTCTGAATTCTTCTCCAATGGCTTTTCTTCGCCACAATATATTAGGGCGTCCTGGGCGGCAGCAGACGCTCCATCAGCCTGGTGCTGTGCTCTGATGTACGGCGCCGTCACCGCCGCTGCGCTGTAGCTACTGAAAGCTGAGAGCACTAGCCCCACAGTAATTTACAGCAGTAAACAATGTCAGGCTCGTGCAAACCAACAGCCCCCACATGCACTCGCACACAATTCTCCCTCTCGCTCTCTGTCACTGTGGCACTTTCAGTCTTTTTTTTTTATTTTATATGCCTCCTCTCCCTTTTCTTTTTTTAATGAGCCCACTGTTATTAGGGCTATAAATCAGAACAATGGGCTTGATGTATAATTCACTGTGTGTACTCACCCACCCCCAGCGGCCCCGAGGAAGCCCACAGTGTATCACTGTCAAAGCGGAGCTGTGCGGCGTGCTAGCATGAGGAGTTTTGCTGTCTGAAATCCCCGGGTTTGCAGAACGCACGCTCGCAATAAATTAAAAGCAACAGCAACCCGCTTTGCACAAACGCTGTGAGCATCACGCCCAGCGCACAGAAGTACAAGTACGCAAACACCCCATTACACAAACACGAAACAGTAGCCACAGCACGGATCGATATCAATGCCTGGCCCTGGACAAGTCTTGCTGTGACAGCCCCCTCTTTGATATGAAAAAGATCCAATTGATCCACTCCCTACCAGCCCCTCATCCTCAAAAGGCCATCATTCCATTACCATTGATCTGCTGTATGCCTTTGTTTGTGTGTGTGTGTGTGTGTCTGAGAGAGAGAGAGAGAGAGAGATAGAGCGAGAGCGATCGAGGGGGGGTTTGTGGGTGAGAGACACAGCGAGCCAAATAGTAATAAAAATTGAACCAGCCTGAAAGTGATTTCTATAAATGAGTCTTTAAATAATAGCTGAGCAGCCCAGGGTTATTGGCTTTGGAGAGTAATGTAAAATTAATGCAAGTTACTTTTTTTTTTCTAGACTAGTGACCAGTACATTAGATACATATTAATAACAGCAGAAATTAAAGGAGCCCTCAGCCTGGCTATTGATATTCCTAGTTGGTCCTCTTTCATTGGAGCACATTAGTTTTCTCTGACAGACTACAGCTGCAGGGGCTCCGTATCTCAGCCTCTAAAAAGCACTCTGTGGGAAAGAATTGATTTCTGTCTGAAGGGAAACATCATCTAATATTCATGTGAGACTGCACAAAGGTTACCAGTTTAATTTGCCTTGCTACTCTTATTTTGCAAAGACAGATCCCTGATTGTGTTCCGAGCAAAATTAAATCAACTGATGATGTAACATTTATCTGCATCCATGCCAAAAATCCGAGATAAAATTACATCTTTTTTTCTTATAACTTTTCATTATTTTAAAATGAATTGTTTTTCTGTGAAACTTCTCCCCGCAGCCCATCGGTGCCCTGAACCCAAAGAGAGCAGCCTTCTTTTCGGACAGATTTGAGTCTTGGGAGGACGATCAGGTGCCGAAGTTCCACTATGGCACCCATTATTCCACCTCCAGCTTCACCCTCATGTGGCTACTGCGCATCGTAAGTCTATTTAAAGACACAATGCTCTCTTCCAACCTCCTAAATAATGTAGACCATTACAATAATGCATCCTATTTTCAGTTGATTAACTGTTTTCCTGTTTAATTTTAAATTTGTAACTGTGGATGTTTTGATATAATACAGAAAACCTGTATTATTTCATTATGTCTGGATTTGTATTTTTATTTATGTAACTCTTTTACGGTTTTTTAATTTGTCACATTGCTAAATATTGCTAAGACACTAGCCTTTTTACACTTACAGTGACACTGTAGCGGAAAAATGAGTCAATTGGCTTTTTAAAATATCTAGCATGTTATTTTGTACCTTTGAATAGAAGCCATCAATCTTTCCATATTGCACTCCAGGGAGCGAGAGAGGTTACTAAGTTTCTCCCGCATGCACTTTTCTTGTGTTATTGTCACAGTAGCTCACTGTCTCAGCGACTCCCAGTAGAGTCACTTCATTGATCTCAGCACATCATTAGTGGGCTTATTTTAAAGCCACTTTACCAAAAACCTCCCACTTAAAGATCAAGCCTACCATCAGAATGTAATCAAACACTGTTTGTGTCGGTTTTGTGCATTTTGTAGCACTTAATCCTACTCTATTGTGTTGAGTGCCTTAGGAGAGAGAATGTGGTTAAAGTCTCTTTTAAACAACTGAGGCTTACGTCATTTCAAGCTCAATTTAATTAGCTATTTACTGTATTAGTTTTAGCTGTGGCTCAGCATATTTTTTTCACGTCACTCAGGGCCTTTTATGCCAGATGAACCCGTCCTAACCAGATTATACATGATTAGAAATGCATCAGTTGCACAAGTGTATTGGTTCTTTGTGGATTACCATTATTTTATTTGCTCCTTTTTGGATTCCAGCTTCTTAGAGAGCATGTAGAAGGGCTAGAGTTACTCAGCTGTTGACATGGGGCTATATTGAGTCAGAAGCTGGAACACTGTCTTGCATTATATTCACATTGGATGTATCTATTTCATCATAGCTGCTGCCAATTACAACAAACGACCATGCCGATCGCACCTTCTCCTCAGTGTCCCGCGCTTGGAGAAACTGCCAGAGAGACACATCTGATGTCAAGGTACTCTACTCAGGTTCAGAAAGTTAAACCCTTTGATTTTTTTAAGATGGGTAGACCTTACAAAAGACATAAAGGGTGTCACACGATTAAGAATAAGCATCTTTGCAGAGAAATGAGAAAAAGATTCTGAAGAGGAATGTCAAGTCATTACCAATCATTGTTCCAGTGCAATGAAAGCTTCCTGGTCCCCTGATCAAAGCGGGAGTCTAATCCTCCTCTCTCCTGGCTGTCTGTCTCCCATTCAGCCAGCCATAACCTGGACTTGAATCCTTGCCCACTGGGCCCCAAACTCTGCTGGGGCGTCGAAGCTGCCCTGCAACAGCGCAGGTCATCCCTTGAACCCCCATAGTATACACTTTAACTGCTCCCCTAAAACATTTACGACTACAGTCAGACATTCTGTGTCAAGGCTGGGGATTGCTCGGTCTGCTGGCAGTGGCACACTAGATGGGAGAACGGCGGTGGTGCTGGTGGGGGGGGGGGGAGGATTTGACGCTTGGATGCGTTTACCGCCCTCTCCCCCACTCGAACCCTGACGATAAACCATATGGATTGTGTTACGACGTAGCTGGCCAATGCTTGATTGCAAAATCTCAACAAGAGCCCTCGTTTGCTCTCTCGGTCTAGACCTGTCAGTGTGGATCAAACTTGTGAGAACTCAGCCTCAGATCAAAATAAAGGGAGAATCTGGACCACGTTGCATTGTTCCAGGGTTCAGTTTTTGGGGTTTTTTGTTTTGTTTTGCATTTTTAGACTGAAAGTCAGTCGACTTTATTCACTTGGACGCACATATTCTTTTTCTGGGCAAAACGGGAATTAGCAAAGAGATGTATCAATTTATTATGCTAAGTACACCATTTAGCTTTTGCACTGGAAGCATTCATAGCAAACCTCTGTCCCTGCCGGAGGGCAGAAAGTCCCAGTGTTTTCATAGACCCCTAGTGAAGAATGGGTGATAATAGGTTACAACACCCAGATTCAATGTGTCTCTAGCCTGGGTGACGCTAGTGTGACCTCTGGTTCCCAATCCCTTGACCCCCAGCTTAAGCCCCAAGGCATCGGCGCAGGAGCGAGAACAGCAGAGAAGTTAGAGGTAGCCGCTGTGGAAGTGTAGCAGAGAAGCCCAGAGGCCAGAGCCCCATCCAGTGACCCATGACAGGACAGGATTGGGGATCAGAGGGGCTGGCCTCTGACCAGGCCAGAGCAAAGGGGCCATTGCACATAATAGTCCATGCAAAGAGGTCTGAGTCTTGGGTGAGCAAAGCCCTCCAGGTTTGTGTGTGTGTGTGTGTGTGTGTGTGTGTGTGTGTGTGTGTGTGTGTGTGTGTGTGTAAACCCTGCCACCTCTAGCTCAAATTTACACCAGGCTGTAGCCAGTGAGCCTGGGTGAGCTGGAGGATTCGTTAAGAGTTTGACCTTTCAGTTTGAGGTCAGGTTTTGTGGGGTGAGGACATTTCAGAAGTGAGGAAGTGCTCTGTTGTTTTAAGCCCGTGTGTTTGCTTGCTCATTTGATTGGATGTTTTCTCTCTCTGAGGAGAGATGGCTGTACCATAGAGCTAATTTCAAAAAAGCGGTTCATTTTTTGAGCTAATTTTGATCAAGCTCTTGTAAATCAGGGTTTCAGAGGTCAGTGGAGCCTGGAGTTTGGAGCATTTGCATGCTTCCATCGTTACGTGACAGGCTGTCAGCCTAATGCTGGTAGTGGTCCCCTCATCTATAATGTCAGACTGTCAACATGTTTGCATCTATCTGTCCTTCCCAAATAGACCAGTCAGCACTTGTAGTCACACAACATGCTGTCAGGCAACCAGGATGCCAACCACTTTGTTGGCTCGCTAGCAGCACTTGTATTCCTGTGCGCTGCATAGAAGTGCTGCATTATTGTAAGAGACTAAGCCATTTTGACGTAAGCACACATTTGTGCAATTAAAAAATGAGACTTTCTCCAGTATCTTAAAGCATCCTTGTGCTTACCAGTCAGTGAAATATACCAGCAACATGAAAGTGAGGTCCTGTGGCGTGGTCTATGTGCTTCTCCGCTCAAATTCTGCCTCAGTGTTTATACTTATTGTGGCAAGTTCTGCTTTGTTAAGAATAACAAATAGCTACACATATGGGATTACTTCTCCTGTCATAACTGCACTTCTCTTCCGTATCTGCCAATTTTAAAATGCTTTGAGTTGTTTGGGACAGTCAAATAAAATCATCATAGTTAGGAATGAATTTGGCTGCCTTTTTTTTTCCTCTGGAGGAGGAGATAGAAAACTCTGCTGTTTAAATACAACCAATGCAAGTGAGTTCACTTGGATCACAGTACAACTGCAGCCAAGCCAACTTTTTTTTTTTTTTTTTATTTTTTTTTTAATATAAACGTGATGTGACTGAACGCAGTTTAAATGCATGCCTGTGCTGTCCCCATGCAGGAGCTGATCCCAGAGTTCTACTACCTCCCCGAGATGTTTGTCAATGCCAACAGTTACAGCCTGGGAGTGATGGAGGATGGCACAGTGGTCTCAGATGTGGAGCTGCCCCTTGGGCCAAGAGCCCAGAGGAGTTTGTGCG
>CAAE01011568.1:40522-62276 GCA_000180735.1 Tetraodon nigroviridis | reverse complement strand
ATTTTGTAAGTAAAAGGGGACTTTACAGCTTCCCTAAACATCTATTGGGACTTTGGGGCCTTTTATAATCTCATTTTCCACCAACAAATAAACATGAAATGGTTTATAAATTAAAAGCATAATGCAGAATGACTCCAATTTATTGTCATTTGGAATCAGAATCATTTTAATGACCTCAGCTGAAATCATTTATCTCTCGTTTGCCATCTTGAAGCTGGTTGAATAAAACTTTGACGATACTTTATGGTGTTTAGCTCAGACAGTTCTTTTTGCTCAGTCCAATTAATAATTATTATACTCTCTTAGTTCTTGTTTTTTTTTCAAAAACCAGTAGAAATCATTGCTTTAAATGCTAATTGATACAATGTTTGATACAATGTATTCCTTTTCTTTATACTACAATATCAGAAAAAAAAAACACATAAATCTGTGTAACTGGGGTCTAAATCTATAAATGATGTGTTTCAGTGTTGTTTAATATGCACAGACTCGTGTGTAAATGCGGTAGAGGCCAGGGTCAGGCAGTTTGCTGCCTGTTATGTCTGTGTATATATATCCTACGTTCTCAGAAAACTGCATCCGATTTACGAAAAAAACCCAAAAAGGCAGGAATTTGGCCCAAGTGAGATAAACTCAGATTAGACCAAGTCGACTAAATGGCAGGGAAAAATTTACCTGGTTAAGAACTGATTCTCTTCCCGCCGCTGCTATAAATCCAAACTTCAGACAGCCTCGCAGATTTGGGGCTAAATTGCTAATCCTGCATGCGCTGGACGCCGTGCACACCCCTCCTTCCCTCTGTCATACTGGGAAATTTAGCGTGCCCCCGTCGGCTGAGGCAGAAAATGAGATTACTGTATTTAAATGACTATGGTAATGGCGAGCATGCTGCCGGGGCCCCCGTAGGATCAGGGATTTCTCCTGCGCTCATTGTTAGCAGTTTTGCAAAGTGCCATCGTCCTGCTCCGCCTCACAATGGGGATGTCATTTAAAAGACATTTCTCTTTCTTTCTCTCTCCCCCCCTCCTCGGTTCTTTTTCAGGCCCCTCTGTTCACTCCATCAGCTCCTTGTAGCCGTCCCCATGAGGGCCCAGCTTGCGAGTGTGTCAGCCTCCCCGATGCACCGGTCCAGACATAAAGATGGATATTCTGCATTCAAAGGCGCGCTGGAGTGATTGGACACGGTCAGTCTGGTTGAAACGACGTAATCCAATCTATGATTGTAATGAAGTTTACTCTCGGAGGACTGACGCCATGTGCTTCTGGTAGAACGCCGAGGACAGGTGGCCGCTAGGTCAAGTGTTCGGTCGTACCCCCAACAACACGATGATCTGTACGGCCCCCTTTTGTTTTTGGAGCGAGAGGTCTGGATCTAATCTGATAAATGCCAAGTGGTCATTGGTGATTTTTACCATCTTGACTAACAATAAACGGTGGAAGGCTTGTATTTTTATTTATTTTACCTACTTGTGTGAAAAACATGGATGAGCATTGGATTGTTGATAAATGACACTAATCGATTATATTTTTTTCTCTTCCAAAGAAAACCTATATATATATATATATATATTTTTTTTTTTTAATGAATCATTGCAACCTGTTATCACATGGTACGCCATATGCAACAAAAAAATGTAAAAATCTATTTTATTTCACCACTGAAGTCATTTTGCTGTAGTATGCCTCATTACAACCATGCCTCATAGTGCATGGTTGTGATATTTCTTTCCAGGGTCAGAATTTTAAAAGTTAATATTAAGGCTCAAGGTTTCCGTTGAAAGAGATTAAAGTTTGAAACGAATACATGAAGGAGATAAACCTGCGGACCTGTGGTGAACTTGTTCAGGTATACCTATCCAAATGACTGCAGAGAGAGGGAAAGAAATGGCGCATATATAAACACATTCAAACTAATATTTTAAATACTATTTTTGCGTAATTGGAACTTGTATTTTAATCGCCTCCTAGTAGTAGACTGCAGTATAGGTGCACCCACACACAGAATTTTATCTGTGTGTGGGTGGAAGCTCAGCTTCCTCTAGTATGGACCCAAATAAACGTGACACCTCTCCAGGCTATATATAAGTGGTCGCTTGCCGTTTTCCAAAATGCCACAAAATGTTTGTGGAAGCTTATGCCACAATAAGTTACACACCTAAATATGTATAGAAAGGACCATACAGCTGTGTGGAGAGAGGCCACTCAGGATTGGTGAGGCTGCTTTTATTTGACTTTAGGTTTTTTTTTGACAAAAAAGTCGTATTTCTTGCATTGTTTCGAAGCATTCCGTTGCAAGGAAATGGGAAGGACCAGTTGAAGAAAAAAGAAGAAAAATAAAAGTTAACCTTACTAAAAAGTGCCCTTGATTCCTCCAACAATTAGAGCAGGTAGATGAAGCGCCGTCTGTCACAGTGATTTGTCTGGACTGGTGTCTTTGTGTTTCTGCTGTGTTTGATGACTTTTGTTTGCTCTATCTGCCGCATTTACCCCCCTCCCCCCACAAACACACACACACACACACACGCACACACACACAAACGCACACTCCTGTGGAAGATCATAAAAGCGCTTTTCATTCTTTATCAATGCTTTGTCACCACGTCCGGATTTTCCCAGACACAAACAAAAAATGCGACTTTGGTGACCTCGGGCTTGTCTTTTTTATTTCATTTTATTTCTTGATTCATTTATTTTTTGAGCCCTGCTGAGGAAGAGTTACAAGCGTCTGGATAAAGGAGACTAGTTGGATTTTTCTTTTCTCCCGCACAGTCAAGGTATTGTTTACCTTTTGTCCTCGGCATCTCTTTGCTGTAGCTTCCAGAATTCACTGAACCGCAGTTTCAAGCTAATTGCGAAAACGATCCCTGTGCTAACATGGCTTTTTCACTGCTTTGACAGAAATGCTTTAACAATAGGGGGGAGGTCATTCATATATAGAACAGATGATGCAGGCAAAGACGCGAAGGAGGAAGCGGCAGGGAAAAGGGAAGGAGAAGAATGTGCGCGGAGGGACAGCGGAATGCCAACTGTGAGCTCTAATGTTGCTGTTGCTTTTTCTGTGCATTGCAGAGCACTTCATCATAGGTGGGTTTTTCCTCCCCGTTCCCGCCTTTATAGCCCCCGCTCACATCCCCTGTCCCTCTCTGCCTTCCCGGGCCCCCTGCTGCAAGCCTGATCTATTGGGTTTCAGCGGCATTCCGAGCGATAAATCATAGGAATGGGGGCCGACGATGATTAGGTTGCATAGCGCAGAGACAGGCGGAAGAGGAAGGGGAGAACGGATAGATTGGAGGAGGAAAAGGGGGCGAAGGTGGGCCCGACGGCCTTCGCGTTACGGCGGACAGGTTACTGATGGGTGTTTGTTTGTCTAAGGCTTGTACCTGGGCGCTGCAAATGGGGGTGGGGGGTGCACTCTCCTGGGTGTTGCATAAAGGAATTATGGGTCTTCTGCAGCAGCGACGTAGCCGAGAGGACATAAGATCTGAGCTGAGATAACGCAGGAACCGAGCCCACTGCAGTAGACCCCGTACCAAGATGAGGGGAAGATGGGAGAAGGATTAGCCCATGGGACGAGGAAATGGAGATTAAAACCAATTTTAAAGCATATTTTACACCAATTACAACTTCATTTGGGTAAACACATCCTTTAGTCTCTTTTAGTCCATGGTTTAATTTTATGAATGAATAATGACGATGTCAGCACTGACTGGTGTGACAGATTGATTCCAAACATCTTTTTTTAAATTTTCCATACATATATTATTGGATATTGCATCTTAAATTCTTGCCAATTAGACAAGCTAACCAGGATTGACCCTCAGCTCTTTAGCTCTAGAGAGTTAAATCTGGATAACCAAATGTTGGTGTCCAGCTCTGGAAGAGAAAATATCTGTACACACCTGAAAAAAGAGGACTAACAAGCTCCCTGGGAACAAATATGGGTTTAAACCTTGTTAAACAGCTTAAATGCATTTATGGTTTGTCTGGACTGAGCAAACTGGAAGGGTTGGCGGTCAGACACAATTTAACCTGTCACCTTTCCTGAGGTAACAAATCCCCCATAATGCCCCCCAACCTCCATTCCTGGAAGTGTAGCATTGGAAAAAACCAAAAAAACACAAACAAGGATGATAATGAACAAGCTTGCATGCAACCCCCCCATCTCTCCACCCATTTGTCATATTGTACCGCCGTGCTTTAGCGCGTGCCCGTTTAATGGCTGTTCTCTCTTACCGTATGTTTCATCAGCGGCGCAGGGTGACAGGTGGGAGGGATTCCTGCTTTGGAGGAGCAGAAACAAGGCTTTGTTTGTTTGAGTTTACACGCTCGCGCGTTGTTTGTTGCGTGTTTGGCACGCCAGCTCTCCTGCCGTCACTCCTGCTATCATCGAGCGTGACAGCGCCGTGGCCATGTTTTTGCAAAGGCAGACGAAGGAGCGAGGGATAGAGATTGTGAGAGAGGAAGAAAAAGGTATCCGGATGCTTGCTTTAACCTCACCTGCCAAGATCTAACGTGCAGATTCCCCTTTCAGGATTCCTGGCTCGGGGTTCAGGATGAAGCTACAGAAGGCACCTTTAGCGCTAATGTGGGTGATTCTTCTTCTTGTGTGAAGAAGAGGGGGGTGGCTGGGATTACAGAGATGATCCTGCCATTCATCCCAGCTCTGAAGAGAACCCCATCTTCCCTCCCCAAACCCTGCTAATTCCCTTTTGATGAGGCATGCTAAATAAATCCCATTTCCACGCCTTTATTCCCCACCGACTTCTGGAAGCGTAGATCAGGGACGCAGATTTTCCAGGCTTTCTGCTGCCGTTTGGGACCCAGAATGCAGCCCGCCTGAATGAAAGGCCCACTCTGTCCAGTCCACCTCATTGTTCTTTCCTTACCACATGTTCAGCGGCCTACAAACACACACTCGCCTGTACAGACGTACAGTATAATTACAATACAAATAGTTCTCGCAAAAATAATAATGTAGGACAAAAATGTTTAAAAAAGTTTAAATAATTCACATTTTTGAGGCTATATTTTTTTCTTTGTGAGTATAAGGTTGTTGGCTCCAGTAATGCTTACTGAATGCATACTTTTTTCTACAAGGGTCAATTACTTAGAGGCACGCACATACCTGGGTGATATACTGTGTTTACTGATAAAAAAATAAATAAATAAGGGACAAGGGACAAAGTAGTTTTACAACACAAAGCTTAATATTGGCTATTGGCATTACCCTGGATCATTGTAGACAATTGATAGACAATGATCTATCATTGGCTGCATGGTGGTTGCACGTTCTCAAAACCAAATCCATCAATTTCAGTTTCAGTCATCTGGGATGGATTAGCATTAAAGCAAAAATATAAAAATAGGCAACAATCCCAGGATAAATGGTGGGTATGATAGGTTTCGGTGTAAGAACACACTCCAGGTGAGTGTGTGTACATGTTAGAGTACATCTCCCTCCTGTCCTGCACCTTCCACTCTCACATGCTGAGCCCCCGTGCTCTGCTGCGAAGTTAACAAGCTCCTCCGTCGCTCCGGCTCCGTCTACACCGGGGCCTTGTTATTAATGGAGACCAGCTGGGAGTGGTGAAGGTACATGCACAGCCAGACAAAGCCCCATATATAATCATAAAGTCATAACAAACGACCTAATGTAAATGAGGATGGGGGTGTTTCAGGCTGGGGGGGGGGGGGGGGGGGGGGGGGGGGGGGGGGGGTGGAGCTGGTCGTGGATACAAGGCTGCATTAAATGGTCGTCTGACATCAAAACGACCATTGCCCCCACAGTGGCTGGCAAAGAGCTGCTTACTTGAACTTTGACCTCACCCCTGGGCGTAGCGCACTAGCTGGGGGGGTCAAACCTTGAGAGGCCAGCGCTGAGTACCTCTCTGATGGCTCACTTGTCCGCTGATGGACCGGTTAGCCTCAGAAGAATGCTGCCCGCGTACGTGCCCGCGCAAACAAAAAGCGGATTTCGCCACCCCTGAAGTCGAGCCACGGCCTCTTTAACATGTATCGGGTCTGCAGAGATTCAGAGATGTTTATATTGTGAGATAAAAAAATGTCGTGACGGTGATGTTACAGCCAGAATGCTGGCCTGCTCATTTGCAGTGCGTTCACATTGGTGGGGCTTACTCAGACACATGCTTCCAATTAGCCAGGCTTCTTCATGTAAATGCTTCATAAATTATCCCCCCCTGTGCTGGGATTAGGTGCTCATAAAGCGAGTTAGCGTCTCCATAAACAGCAAAGGTCGTGCAGAGAGAGCAAATCAGAGGGTCAGTGGAATGGTAGAGGAAGAAGAAGAGAGGAGGAAAGCAAAAATGACACCGTAAGATTCTAATAACAGTCATTTTCAACAAGATCTCAATGTTTTTTGATCCCTCTTTGATCAATAATCAAATCAAACCATTAATAAAACTGTCTAAAGAAAAACTTGTCCTAGAGATTTAAAAGGGAGGTTATCTCTTGTACTATAATAATTCAAAAGAATTGATAGCAGAAAATATTAGCACTGAAAAGTGTGCTTTTAATTTGAAATTATGCTTACAGTGGCAAATAATAAAAATGTGTAAATCCTTAGTCTAAAACTAAAAAAACATGTAAATGCTAATTTTGGCACAAGTCTGAATCTTTTAAACCTTAAAATAACAAAGTATCAAGATCGCCATTGATAATTTCACAGGCATTAGTGTGTTTCTAATTGCTAAAGGACAGGAACTCTGTAAAATATCATGATTATAATAATAATGATTCAAAATAAGAAGAAATCTTTAAGATGAAATCCTTATTTAGAGCATTTTGCAAATTATGCTGTTTGGTTTTTCCAAAATGCACAGCCAGTGGAATTGTGTATGTCTGTGTGTGCACGCGCGTGTGTGTGTGTGTTTGGGTAGACTAGAAAGCAGAAGTGTCTGTAAACACAGAGTGCATAGACTCTTAATGCACTAAACCTTGGGCCTCACTGGCTGTACAATAGGCCGTTGTATTGAATTGGGCGAGAGCAGTGGGAGAGAGGCTGTTTAAAAAGAGGCAGGGTGGGAGTTAAGCCGAGAAAAAGCCCAGCGTGACAGACACTTGTCCATGTAACAGCGCTGCAGAAGCTCACACCGGGGTCTCAACAGCACTCTGCTTCTCTGTCGATCAGCGAGACGTTCCTCAGCACCTGCTGTCACCAGTACATGTCATTTAAACGCCGTCACACTTTTCCGTCTGATATGCACCGACTATCTCGGAGAAGCAGACAGACCCCGACACACATGCACGCCCGCCTTTTGAGTGCGACTCCATACAGACAGTCAATAACAGAATGGAGTGTGAGATTAAGCCTAAGCCCACCTTCTTTTCATGAGGCAGAGCAGCCGCTGCCCCAAGATCTGGCACCAGATGGCGCTGTGCAGGTTGGTGCCAGGAGATAATCGGGACAGATCGGGCAGCATTACTACCCATTATCTTCTAATTATTCTTGTGTGGAGCGCTGATCCTGCCGTTTGTGTAAGTGGATGGCACAGAGAGCCTGTCGCCCCCGGCAGCGTGAAAATCCTCCCGACTTTCCTCACCCCTCTGGGGATGGAGGGAGGGATGAACCAGGGGAGTGCAGAAAAGGGGTGGAAAGGAGGAGTTGGTGGGCAAGGCAACCAACCTGGTGGCAGCGAGGTATCGTATTTGCGCGACACAGGGCACCTAGACTTTGTACTAGCGCCACCCGTGTCAGACTTCGAAGCCCCTGCTAGCCTTTGTACTTTGCCACGTAAAGCGACAGCTTACATTTCAAAAACCGATTACGGGAGGCGGCAACCTTCTCTGATGACTCTATAAACGCGTGATAAAGGATACAGTGCTTGTCTCCCAGGCTCTGTGCGTGGAGAGCAGATTCAGCCCCACCACCGTCAACCCCCTCTCCCCCATCTTACGCCCTCCCCAAAGGATAGCTCTGACTGCGCTGAGGCATATGGCTTACCATGTGCTGGGTCCCACGTGCACACTCTTAAGCACGATTCTACCCGGAACATCTTCGCTTAATTATCGGCATTTTGTTCAGCATCCCCCTGTTTTGCATATTAATATCTGTCAGCTCAGTGTGTAATATGTGGAGATGGAGGCTAAGGCGATGCTAAAATACCACGATAAACACAGGCTTTATCAAAGATATATATACGCTCTGTCCCATCCTCTCCCCTAGGGGGCACCGTCCCAGGTTGATGTGTGTGTTTTTGTCTTTTAACCAGGTCTCAAAAATGCATGCGTGTATAAAATCGGTGAAAATCCCACGGCATGTGACCGTCAGACTTTAGGCGGACGTGTAATAAACACAGAATTATTGAACCTTAGCTGCCCAGAGGCCGCGCAGCGAGGACACGCGGATGCAAATGAGAAGCGCTAAGCGCCAATAAGGGTGCGAGAGAGGGAGGCGACAAACTGCCGAGAGGAAGAGCAAACGACGGGAGACTTGATATCCAGGGGGATTTTTTTTTTTTCTTCTTTTTTTAATGCAGAGTGATCCAAGGGAAATAAACACAACAGAGGTAATTACAGTGGGCACCACAGAAGAAGAGTTTTCCTTCCCTGTTGTGGAAGAAAGCAGGTTGAACAGAAACTGCGCATCGCCGCTGGGCTGATCGATTCGGGGTGTTTTGTGTTCCTGTGTGTGGCAACCAAAAAAAAAAAAAAAACCCCAACAAAAAACCAGAGGAATGATTAAAATGTAAGAGAGGCTGCAGCTGAGAGGTGGAGCCGCTCTTTGTCGATCCGGGGGCGGGGGGGGGGTCAGGTCAGCCGATCTGGGGGCCACTTGGGCAAATCCCAAACACAAACACGGTGAAAGAAAAGCAGAAAGCGCGGAGAGGCCGCTGGTTCAAAAAAAGACTGCGTGAACGTGTCCATGGGAAGATGAACAGCCAGAGAGATCATGAAGGGAGAGCTGATTAACTGCCTTTTAGATCTCTGGGAAATATCTGAAGGATTGTCCCCGCGGCTTGGTAAATCCTGACCCTTAATGCTGATTCTATCAACCCCGGGAGCCCCGGCGCAACAATGAGAGGTCTATAAGCTTCTCCGAGCTGCTCCATTGACGGTTCATTAGGCAACAATGAGAACAGATAACTGCTGTGTTGCTGTACCGGCGGCTTTCGTTTGACGCTCAAAGGGTTCTTTTAGCTTACGTCACACAAGCTTCCAAGCGAAGGGGCATTCCTCTTGTGCTAAGCCCAGGTGCTGCATTCAGGAGCCGTCGGCAACGGAACTATCAGGCATTTTCGTTTTTTACTCGCGGGGTCTGCATGTACTCACCGTCAAACATGCCATCACCAGTCTTTTTCTTTTTTCTTTTTATCTCCCTTTGAGAGTCAAACAGCTTGTCAACATCAAGATGGAGGCTGGATAGGAAAGGCTCGGGCCTATGTGGGACTTTCCCTGATCACAGGCGGAGAACGGGAGGTCAGGGATCACAGAGCAGCTGGCTGGAATACTGGTTAGGCAGAGAATGTCCTGTAAATAAAGACCCCGGTATTGATCGCTGCAGCAGCCGGCACCTGTCGATCACTGCTGCTGAGGAGCTGGCGAGTGAATATACCATAAATCTCTCCTCCCTATAAATAACAACTGTTTGGACGGTGTGTGCTTCATGATCGCGCAAAATTAAACTAACAATAAAATGTTAACGAAACCTGAGTTGTTTTTATTAAAAAAAAAAAGTTTTTAACTTAAACTTTATTAATTGACGGCTATTAAAAGTAGCACAAACTGGATTAAATTTATGAAAAATACCCAATGCAGGTATTGATTTAAAATCAAATATATGTTGAGGAAGCAACAGAAATGAAAACGCACGGGAAATAGAAGTACTTTTGTACTTAAATATGTCAATATCCTTAGTCACTTACTATATGCTTAAAAAAAAAAAAGGTTCCTGGTTGAGTTGCCTGTGGACATGTATTTCATCACACCCTTTTTGATTCCACGCAGACACACACCCTTCTCTGATATTCCACCTGTGTGTGATTGCCAGCAGAGGAGTGTGACCCTTCCCGTGACCCGTCGTGTTTGCTCTCAGATCGCCGGTTCACTGGGAGCAACCAGGTTCACCGTAAAGGACCCCCACCCCTACCCCCTCCCCCCCAAAAAAACCCCTCTCCTTTTTTTTTTTTGCATGCGTGTGCCACTCAGCGGTGAGTCGCGACCCGCGGGGCAGCAATCAAAGTGAATTGAAAAGTGAGCCAGGTGGTAATTGTGTATTATTCAGCCTAGCTTCGCCTGTTGATCACTTGTGTGTAATTTAAAACAACCTGCACATGTATTATAAATGAGCGAGGTCTGTGAAGTGGCAAATAGCGTGCAATTAATGTCTTCAAGCTCAGAGTGTTCAAATTGACTGTCTTTAGCCTATTTTTCCACTGCATATTTTTCCCTCTTCATCTCCCTTCCTTTGCTGTGACTCTTCCCCCTCGGTTCCCCAACCTCTGTTGCCTCCCTCTTTCTCTGGGAGTCAACTTTGTGAAGGAGTAGGAGCGAGAGCGAGCGAGCGAGTGAGCACTCTGGAGGCAGTCAATAACTTATCAACTCCTGCCGAACGCTGACACCTTGACGTCCTTGACAGCAAATTATTACTTTTTCATGACGCAACCAGGTGCAATTACAGCAACATCTTTGTGCTATATCCTGCCGTTACTGCAACTGTCAAAAGGCGTTCCTGGTGGAATGCTGGAGGAGCTGAGACATCAGTCCTTCAGTCCCTCCCAGATCTCTGCGGAGACAGACTGACAGACAGGAGCTGGGCGGGTGGGTGGGTGGGGGTGCTGGGGGGGGGAGAGCAAATAGAAGATAGTTGGAGCCGTTCAAACATGCCCAAAGATTTGGTAAATAGTTGCATTCACTTCAAATTCCTTTCTCTGGCACCGCTAAGACGTTTGTTTGGAGGGTTGTTGACTGACAGCGCGAATGTAGCCGAACGTTGTTGTTGTTGCTGTTGTTGTTGTTCACTAGGTGCAGGTACTGAGCTAGCTGCTGCTAGCAGACCGGTAAACAACCGTGTTTGTAATGTCATCACACCCTTCTTTTCCTCGCCTCACACTTGAAACCCTGTAGGCCTGATTATAAAGTTTAACCACACTTTAAAACTCAACAACAGGGAGGAAGAAAACACTGGGTAAACCTCAATTAAGACTTCAGAGTGTCACTTTCTCCCTGTAGCACAGCAGCAAAGGAGGAGAACACAAAGAGCCCACAAGCCTGTGATGCCACCCCTGTGGATATGAAGATGCTGGGTGGTGGGGTAGAAACTTTGCCATCCTGGAGGTGGATGTTGCCTCATGTCTCTTTGTGCGCTTGGTGTGTCCCTTGGTTAGAAGCACTGTGTGTGTGTGTGTGTGTGTGTGTACGTGTGTTTTGCATATGTACGGCACACCTTGAATTTTCTCTTAAATTCAGATTCTACACACAGATGCTATTATACCAAACATTTTATCCTAACAGGGATAAGGATTAACAATTACACATTCAATTACTTATGCGTTAATTAAATTTATCTAAATATATATATATGTATATGCCTATATATATATGTGTGTATATATATATATATAACACTTAGGTAGGTAGGTAGGTAGGTAATGACACTTCAACGAGGTGTTGGTTTTTCTCATCTCTCTGTGTGTATTTTTCTTCTCGTCCTCTGCACACTCCCCCCATCTCTTCTTCAAGCTCTGCTCTCTCCTTTACTCCCCCAGGCCTCCCTCCACCTCCTACTCCCATCTTCCTTTTTTTCCTCCTGTAGTGTCAGAAACAGATTTATTCTGCCTGTGATGCGTGTAGAGCAGAGGAGTGTGAGTGAGCATGTGAGCGTGTGTGTGTGTGTGTTGGGGCGGGGGTGTAGGGTCAGCGGGGAGGGGAGGTGTGTGTGTGTACAATCAGAGATAAGATCATGGCTCCCCAGGGGCTTGTTTGGCCCTGTACCCGATCCATCAAACGGCAGCTCCAAGTGCCAAGGTCAACTCTAATGAGCATTTTCTGGGGTCTTATTTTCCACCCTGAAAAACACACACACACAAACGCGCACACTCAAACACACCTCGGACATACCTGCTTTGCAGCATGGTTGGTTGTGACAGCCGATATAGCACGCTCGCCCGCTACCCAACAGGTATTTTACCCACAAATAGGACATCGCTGCAGGACAAGATGAAGAAAACGCATCAGATGAAGTGAGTGATGCACATCAGGTGACACAACCTTGATATTTTTGGAGAGAATAAATCAATGCGGACAACGTGCCATCAAACTGGACAAAACTGAAGCCACTGGACCCTGGCAAGATCATTTTAATAAAGTTGTTTTACCTTATATAGATGTCACCACCCACAAAATGTATTAATCCGCCCAGAGTAATTCAGTTTTAACCGAATCTGAAGGTGTTCTGTTAAAACAGAAGACGTTGTATCTTCTGGAAATGACAGCAAAGCGGTGCTGTCACAACAGGGTGGTCAAGATGCTTTGGATTGACCTCTGTGGAGCTCCTCTGTCAGGGTCACCAACCCCTGGCACACCGTCACACAACCATCAGCGTTGGTGATAAAGTGTGAAACAAAGGACCGCTTTTCCGCCAGGCTACATTACCGCCGATCGTGTGTACTGCACAGCAGACGCATCTGCACTTTAAAATGAGCTTTAAAAAAAAGAAGAAGAAGGGAAAAAAAAAACGAGACAGGCACCCTCAGCCAGACAACATCACCGACATGCAGGAATGTCTATATTTACTCTAGTGCAGCTGTTTGTTGATGTCTTAAAATGCTAATATGGATAAGTGTTGTTGTTGTGCTACAGTTGCAGAAGTACTGGTTAAACGTTGCTGATGCTACTTTAGGTACAGGTAACTGACGATTAGCAACATTTAAACTTTAAAATACATACACGGCATATTTTCAAATTGCTTTTTTAAATGAAATTCTACCTGTTTTGTCATACTGCTGTAAGTAGTGCACACAAGATTATGGTATTAACATCTAGTAGACGATTATCTCATTTTTATTGTCTGTTCCTGACCTCATCAGCTCGGTGAGCTGGGTTTTTATATACGTGTCGGACACACTTAGGACTAAAAAAAAAAAAAGAGTCCAAAGTTTTAGGTAGGTTGGGGAAGTCCCCCAATCATCCCCCTCATCAAGTACTGATCTGCCAAAAGGCGTTATGGTTTGAAGGCTCTCGGAGCGTGCGCCGCTTCACGCGGAGCATACTAATGAAGCAATAAAAGTCACGGCAGGAAGGGTGAGGATGGCGGTGGAGGGGGGGTGGAGGCATGTTGGAAGGGGAAGGTGGTGGCAAGTGGAGGACTGGGAGCTGCTGACAGGAGGTGTGTTAATTGAGATGTTGCGACCCCACATATTACCTGCATATTGGCCAAATGAGGAAGTGGGTGGTTCAAAATGAAAAGGCTGGAGCCTGCCCTCTGCCACATCCTGTGTGTGTGTTTGTGTGTTTGTGTGTGTGTGTGTGTGTGTGTGTTTGCAACTGCCCTGACACAAACACACAAGGCCAAGGTCCTGGCTCATTGCGGTCTCCCCAGGCAGAGCGGAATGTAGGTGGTTCCTCCCGTCTGAAGGTGGAGAAGTTAAGGGTGGTTGGGGGGAAGGTGGGGGGGGGTCTCCACACTATCCACCAGCCTGAACGTGTCTCTCTGTGGCAGCTGCAGCCCCCTCTCCAGTGCAATGAGCCCACTGATACACCATCGCTCAAGGGGTCTACGTGACAGGTTAACATTGAACCATAACAACATGTGACTTTGATATCCTAATACAGGTCTGGCATCTGGAACAATCCATCATCAATCCATTCTTATTTGTTTCTGTGTCTTTGGGAAAAATATGGCTAGATTGTTGACCAGAACTACACCTTATTTCCCTTTAAACTAACCAGAACTATTGTTTTTCTAGAGTTTTATCCCCTCAGGTCTTTTGCTGATGACCCAGGGTCTAAAAGCAGCTGTTCTGGGCAAAAACAACAGAGTCTGTGCTTGCAAAGACGGTAATTAAGTTCAATGTAGATTTTTGATCTCAATTTCAGGATCTCAGTATTCCCAGTAATAAAAATACAAGCAAAAATAACAATTCCAAACAGTCTTCTCAGTGGACAGATAATTGAAAATGGGGGAAATAGTTCTACTCGTTCAATTTCCTGGCGCTTCTAATAATGGGCTCCATTAAGGTCCAGTTGGAGAAAGGTCAGCGAAAGTATTGTTGGCATTAGTTTGAAGGAGCTCCCTTCCCTCATGAGGGACAGTTATGATGAATGGCCGCAGTCCCTCGTCCTCCGCCTGCTCGCACCCCTCTCCATTGGCTCCTCACTCACCTCTCTGCCTCTTGGCACCATCCCCGTCCCCTCTTATCCTCTGACCAGATGTGTTCGTTGAACTCTGTCAAGAATAATAAAATGCTGGCTATAACAGCGTGCACGCCGGGCAGGTCGGCGCTTATTCACACGCGTGTGAGAACGGGCAATTATGCAATTTTCACAGATTAATTAGAAGAAAAAGGAGATCCAAGTGATGCTTTCTAATTGTAATTAAATAATATTTAGGGTTTTCACGGCGCTGTCATCAGCCCAACACTAACACGTGCATTTTGCGTTGTTTTCAACTTCCGGTTTGGGCGCAGGTTCTGGAAATTTGTTCAATGTGAGAAAACAAGAGGTCCGAAAGGATCCATTTAAGAGACAAACGATTTCTTTAAATCGGAAAAAATCAGCTGAGCGCTCATGAATAACAAGCCAAAGGGGCCTGAAATGGAAGATGGGCTTTTCTGTGCTGGGATGTTTTAGACTACATCACTTCATATAATGTTCTACATATTTTTTAAAACAATTGTCAGTAATTGGGATTCTAGGCATTTACAAAGGTGAGGATTTAAGCTGTCGACAGCAGAGAGGAAGATACATTTGCTGATATAAATACGATTCTTTTCTTCATTTCAAGATGCTGGAATGTGACGGGTTGCTTTGTTTGATCACCCCATATAGGGCAAAAGGGCACAGGGGATTCTTTTCTTTAAATAGAAATGATTAAAAAAAGAAGTCTAGCATCATGTATTTAAGGGTTTGCTTTAAGGAGTTTCAGCTTGAAGTTAAAAAAGAAATCAACGACCTCTGGCTTTGTTGGTGGGTAAAACATCAACAAAGGATTTCCAAACTGCATCCAGAACCATTAAACCATTCCCCAACCCACAACCTTTGGCTTTAAATTTTCCACAACCCTCATGGACAGCGAAGTTTAAGAAGAAAAATGTGGGATGAAAGAAACAGAAGAGACCGCCTCTCCCCCCCCCCACCACCCCATTTGGCCTCCTGAGACAGAATCAGAACATGTCTTCCTGAAATCCTCTCACCGTCGGTGACCGGAGACCACATTTGACCCCTGGAAGGAACGGCAGAGGAGGAAGAGATGGAGAAAGCGAGCGAGGATGGCAAAGATGAAGGCCCAGCCGGCGCATTGATGGCTGGAGTGATGATTTTCTTCACACGCCGACACAAATGCCTCCCCCGCCTCCACCCCCCACCTTACTCATCCTCCTGGCCCTGGCCCTGCAGGCAAGACACACATCCTGCACCTCACACACACACACACCATGGTTAGGCCTCCAATTAATATCAAAAGTGGTTTTGTTTTTATTGGTCTTTTGCGCTCGACAAGTGGGCTATCATTCTGACGGCTCTACCTGTCAGCCAGCAGCTGAAAATTCTCCGTTGACAATGCCCAATGCTTCCAATTAGAGGAGAATCAGGCTCCTGGTGTGCTAGCCATCCCTCCACCCCACCCGAGCCCACCTTCCCTCTCTATTGTTTTTTTTTTTTTTTTTTTTCCCCTCCGCCGCTCTCCTCTCTCGCCTTTCACTCTCCTCCCTCCTGCAGGAGAAGGCGGTCTGTCTCCGCTGCAAATTACCCACACAAAACGAAGGTGGTGGCGGCGCCGGCGCTCGGAGCTGCCGGTCCAGGGCCCTGTCAGCATTAATGAGACGATGAAGGTTTATTTCGCCCGCATGCATGTGCTAAATTCTTTCTTGTGTGACAGCTGACTGGGAAATGTGAGTGTTAACCTTATAAAAGATTCAGCGGGTTCTCATTATTTTCTGTCAACTCCGGTACCTGATGGCGTAAAGGTGCGTCATTTGCATCCCTGACTGGTCCGAGGTGAAAGCACCAGCTCCGCGGCAAACATCTTTGTGGTTTTTTTTTCCCTCCGCCCGACTTGAAAAAAAAAAAAATATATATATATATATATAAAAAAATATATCTGTTTGTTTGTTTGAGAGGAGTCATCTTTTTTACAAATATCCTCTTGGAAATACAAGCGCTCCTCGACGTTCCAAAACGAAAGAGGTGCCAAAGTTTATTCAAAGACGACACACCTCTTTTACAAAACAGATCCGTTTTTAACACACCTGCTCAAATGAGAAAAAAGAGGAAAAAACAAAAAAAAAATGTTTTGATCCCACCCCAAAACACAATCCCAGCAAGCTGACGAGGCCCAGCAGACGTTATTAGTGCTAAATCTTATGGGCTGTATTCCAAATCATGTCGATATAGAAAAAAAAAATATATATATAAATAAATAAAACCAAAGCAGAGCACATGTCCAACATTAACAACACAGTCAGGCACTATTACAATCAAAACTGCACGATGTGCCAGTTTAGTAATTAGTAATGCTTGAAAGACTAATAGCCTGATTAGACTTAAATATGTTTCACAAGCGTGTGTGGCTGAATTAAACTGTTCAGCTGTCAGAGCAGGAAAAAAAAGAGCTGAAATGGCCCAGGGGTGCCTGTTTAGTCCCAGTTAGAAGGTGACTGGAGACATGCGAGATTTTTTTTTTTTTTCCACCAGTGATCAATAATAAACTATTATTCATCCGTCTGGAAAAGGAGGAGGAAAAAAAAAAAAAAAACAGACGGATTCGCGTTCACTGGCGATTTTCCTTAAAACGTTCCCCTAATGCGTTCATGTGGATCGATAATGTCCTCCTACGGCATCTCCGCGCGCACGCGGGTTGTGTGTGCGAGCCAGGGTGTGTGTGTGTGTGTGTGTGTGTGTGTGGTGGGGTTGGGTTGGTGTATCGTAGCAGTGCACTGGCACGCACACACACAGAAAAAGTGAGACTTGACCAGAGAGAGAGAGACGCATCAAAAATCAGCATGTGAGCCAAAGCATCACACTACACTAAACCACACACACACACACACACACACACACACACACACACACACACACACACACACACACACACACACACACACACACACACACGGGCACGAATTAATGCTGTAGGAAAATATTATTGCGTCTGGCAGCGCTGCCTTCTCTTCTATTTTTCCTTTTTGCTCAGTGCTTGTTTGTATTTTATTTTCACTTTTCCCGCATTTAAATGAAAAGTACTACTTTTTTTAAAATCCTCACTTTGTTCCGTCTGTAAAAGTGAATGGGAGAGATATTTATTAATGAATGTGGATTATCCCATAAAAGTGGTGAAAAGCCAAAACTATCACTTTCAGATGATGGTCATTAACTTTCATTTTGGGACAGGAGACCTCACAAATACGGCACAATTTTGTAATAGGCTCTAATGTCTTACACACATTGTATGTGTCGTTAATTAGCTGTATTCATATTATCTAAAATTATTTAATTCTGTTTAGCTTGTAACAAGTGATACTCTTGTTAGGTTTCTTTAAAGGGGTAGACATAAAATAATACTAAAAATGACAAATGGATTTTATCTAAATAACTTAAACTTTCATGCACAAATAAAGAAACTACGACCTCTCTCAGACGCAAAGTCGGTTTAATCACCTTATGATTTATTTACCACAACACTAATGGAGTCAGTGACCAAGCGCTTGGAAAAAGACCCCAAGACGACCGCCCCCCCCCCCCCCCCCCCCCAAAAAAAAAAAAAAACAAGAAACAGAGGAGGCTTTAAACCACAGCTTCTTTTCATGCACCAGCAGAGGAGAAAGAAACAGCCAAGTCAGGGTGTGTGTGTGTGTGTGGTGCCTTATATCTGTGTTGTCCCCGCCTCATATGTGACAGCTTGCAGCCGTGATGGAACCCCACGGGAGCCGGGGAGAGGATTCACTAACCTGCCGGTGTCTGAGACCGACGTGCGCCTCCAATCTGGTGGTCACATGGGGTGGAGGAGGAAGATTGAGTGTGTGTGTGTGTGTGTGTGTGTTAATGGTGAAGGGGGAGGGGGGGGGGGGTCGATAATGATGATTATGAAAAGAGGTTAGTTAGATTATGAGAGGGCAAACTTGTGTGCAGAGCGAAGCTAAAAGTGCACACAATGGCATTTCACGCGTGTTACGGAGCGAAAACGCGCACAATGGCGCGGCGGGAAGTTTAGTGTCACGCTGTTTGGTCCAAAGTGAAAATACAATTACGGGGCGACCACTAGACAGTTGTTATAATCCGACTCACACGACTAGACGTTGTTCGTTCATTCATTAAAAAAAAACCAACAAAAAACAAAAAAACTACCATAAATATTTCAAATAATTTGAACAAAAAATGTAAATCCTATTGTTTATTCGGCGTCCCCACAAATGGTTTATTTACGTTAGTGACATAAAAATTAAAAAAAAAAAAAAATAATAATAATAAGATGGGAAGAAACAAAAAAAAATCCAAGGAGAGCTGTGAGGGTGGGAAACCAGTGGGAAGAAAAACACGGAGCTGCTCCACATAATAACCCCATTATGAGGCTCATCAATGATGTAATGAAAGCAAACAGTGAGAAAATTGCCTGTAAACAGTTGGAACCGAGTCTCCTGATGAATTCAGTGTGTCTTTTATCAAAGTAAGAATGCGGAGCGGAGCGGAGAGGAGAGGGTGGGAGGCAGCGTCAGTGGGCGTGTGGGGAGGTCCACTTCTAGATCCTCTCAACCAATGGAGTCCTGTCACAGGGGACTCACGTGGACGAGGCGTTCTTAAAACCTAGCTCCTGACTTTTCTTCAAGTTCAATTTTTTTGGGATTCCCTCCCACCCCGTCGCATCCCGTCCTTCCACTCGCGACTCGCGGCTATTTAACCCAGTTTACCTCGTCGTTTTTCCGCCTCTGCGGCGCCGCGCATCATCATCATCCTCTTCTTCCCCTTTTTTTTTTTTTCTTTTTTTTTTTTTTTTTTTTGTGTGTGTGTTCCCTCTTCTTCCCGGACGTTCCTTTTTTTTTTTTTTTTTTTTTTTTTTTGTGTGTGTGTAAAATATTATTAAAAGGTAGTTAATATTTCTTGCCCGAAGTTTCATTTTTGGCCCCTCGGCTGTTGAGTTTCGGGGGTAGAGCGATGCCAACCGTTGTCAGGCGTCAGGTAACGTCCTCCCGTCGCGCCGTCCTCTGACGCCTCGGAATCTGTCCGTGGTGCTGAAGCGCATCGCCGACGGCACGCGCAAATAACCACTGACTTCTCCGTCCTTCCGTGTTTTGTGGAGGAAATCGTTCCAGCAAATATTTGGGGTCGCCTTTTAGAACCCACCCAGAAGGAGTCGCTACAAAAGGGAAGCCGGAAGATTCGATTGTGAGGCTCTCCCCAAAAAAAAAAAAAAAAAAAAAAAGAGAGAGACTTCAGCCTGTATTTCGGGAGGATTTCGGGAAAAAACAAGAAAAGAAACCGGATTCATTGATCGGCGTAGCCTGGAGATATCCTCTCATTGAGTAGTTTTTTTGGGAAACTGGGATGAGCGCATGAAGATTTATTGGTAGAGGGTGTTGCTTTCGAACCGGATCAGCTGAGACTTTTTGCACCTGTCTTTGACAGTTCCCCCGACGCCCCCCCCCCCGCCCCCCCCCCCCGTAAAAAAAAAAACAAAAAAAAACTTGTGCTGAATACCAAATGGTTGTTTAGGGAGGCCTCGATTAAGAAAATGGAGGCGTCCGCCAACGGTTCCAGTTTTGGCATCGACTCGCTGCTGTCCCACAGGCCTGGAAGTCCGGTGTCCAAAGGGGACAGTCTCACGGGGGAGTGCCGCTCGCCTCTGGAGTTCAGCCCGAGATCAGACGTGGAGAGCGGCTGCTCGTCGCCTCCGTCTCCGAGGAGAGAGTGCGTGGAGGACGTGGGCCAAAGACAGGGTCACGGCATCGGCCTGCCGCCGCACCTGCAGCACGCACAGATCTCGGCGGGGTCCCAGCAGAGGACCGTGACCTCGTCGTTCCTCATCAGAGACATCCTCGCGGACTGTAAGCCCCTGGCCGCCTGCGCGCCCTATTCCAGCAATGGACAACCCACTCAGGAGGCGGGCAGGCTGGCCTCCAAACTAGCCGACGACTTTATGGAGAAAATCCACAGCAATTCGTCGTCGGACAGCGAATATAAAGGTGAGAGGAGCGTCCACGCAGGCTGGGGGATAGAAGTGTCCACGCGTCCGTGTGCTACTGCGCTTCAACCCATCTCAAGTACAAATCGTGGTTAAAGGAACTGATTTAAAAATACAAAAACAAAAAAAAAAATTGGGTCGAAATGAGAGTTTAACATGCCAAAACAAAATAATATTGAAATAAAGCAGCGAATGAACGATAGAATATTGTTGCTATTACTACTACTACTACTACTAATAGTAATAATAACAATAATTATTATTATTATTATAGTAATAATAATAATAAGGATTGTTTGGGTTTATTTGTATAACTTTGAGAATATCAGCTCAAAAAGGGCCACAAAAATAACTATTAGAACATTATCTAGGAATTACAGTAGAAATGATGCCTGGTTGTGGAGATATTTATAATAACAGTAGTAGTAGTAGTAGTAGCAATAATAATAATAATAATAATAATAATAATAATAATAATAATAGTTTATTTCCATTATTTCACCCTTGTGCAAGTTTGAAATAAACCACGATCTGAATATTTCTGGAGGCATTAGCTGAGGGGAACAGGGGTGATCGGGGAACGGAAACAAGGTTCCAGGGTCACCTCCAGGTAAATGCCATCACCTTAACCAGAACAGACTCATAACATGCACCGACAGTTCAATGAAGCGGAGCCAAACAAAACCGATACATTTTAATAGGAATATTATTAATAATAATAATAGAAAAAAAATAAGATTGGGATTATTTTTTTTTAATTATTAATGCCTGTCAATAGTAGTAGTATTAATATTGGTAGTATTAGTCGAATGATGAGAGGAATATGATTAGGATTTCTTTTTCTTTTTCTTATTATTATTGTTATTGCTACTGCTGTCAGCCTGCAGAACAAATCCCGTACGTGTGCGTGTGTCAGCGTGCTCGGCGATGATTGATTGCAGAAGCCGCGGGGCCCACAGAGCGCCTGTACGGCGGGCTTTGATTCGCGTGGATTCGCCTCCTATTACATTTGAGGGGATTTGACGCAATTTGTCCCCTCCGCTAATCAGATTTGATAAGCGCGCGCGCGCGCGCGGCCGCGCGGCTCTTGATTTCCACTCATTTCCACGCTCCTGTGAAGTTTCCGCGGTCGCGGTTGAAAGGCTCGTCCTTCCCTCGTGGCTCAATTAGGCGGATTATTGTGCTTCTTGAGACGACTCAACTCTTCAACGACCGAGATCTCTCCCCTCGCTCGCGTCTCCTCCACTCCCACTCCCACTCCCCCCCATTTTTTTTTTTTTTTTTTGGGAGAATTGACTATAAGGAGCGTATATCAATGCTCGCCCTGACATGACACCACGCAGAACAAGAACAAAGACCCACTGCGCAAAAAATCACATTGGAAACGTGAATACCGGAAGAGCTCTT
>CAAE01011568.1:0-38859 GCA_000180735.1 Tetraodon nigroviridis | reverse complement strand
AAATTTATTAATAAAAAAAAAAGAAAGAAAGTGGTGGGTAAAAAGGGGAGGGGGGGCGTTTTTTGGGGGTGGGGGGGGGGGTGTGTGTGTGTGTTTTCGCTTATACCCAACACACACCCCTTCCCCGCCGTTTTGAACTCAGATTAACGGAAGAAATAAAACAAAGACGTGACGGACACGTGAAATGAATTCCAAGAATGATTCCAGGCCTTTGTCTGGAATCACCGATTTATAGGCTGAACCTGGAAGGGTTTATTATTTTTTTTCTTTTTTTTTCTGCTTTCTCCTGGACACGAGCTTTATTTATTATTTATTATTTATTTTTCCTAAGCGACTCAAAGCATCTATGTATTTATTTGATTCAAGTTTCAGTATTTTGTAGTGGTTCACCACTAAATAAAATAGACTAAGCTGTTGACGGCACTTTGACCTCAAGTTCAATGCCAATTAGACCCCTCGTTATTATTATTATTATTATTATTATTATTATTATTATTATTATTATTATTATTATTATTATTATTGGGCTTTTATTGTGGCAAAGGCAGAAATGAACCATGTAATTTATTGTAGTTAGGGAACCCAAAGGAACTACTGTTTTTTTTTTTTTCAAGTAAGCAACATGATGAGTCAAAATTTTGTAAATAAGATTATTTCGCATTTTATTTTAAAAAGACAGATTTTTTTCCTCTTTTTTTTTTTATTTTTAACCACGGTGATCCACTTTTAGCAGGGTAGGATAGAATTATCCTCCAGAGGTGGGCGCAAATTTAAAATAATGCTGGTTAAAAAAAAAAAAAAAAGATTCATTTAAAAAAACACAGAAAAGCCATCAGGCAAAACAGAGAGACGCGGAAAAATAAACGTGTTGAGTCGTGTTGGCGAATTTGTAAAGTCATTTTTAAAAAAAAAAAAAAAAAAAAAAAAAAAGAAGCAATCTTGACGCATCACCTTAGCAATGTTTCTTTTTTTTTTGGTTATTTTTTTTTTTTATGGTTACTTTTTTGGCGACTTGATCGGTCTCAGGCGTACCCGCCTGTTGATTTGATGTATTTGAAAAGACGTTGTGCATAACTTAGTTATATGAAGCCGTGATAACCCTTGTTATTACTCTCCTTTGGTGAAAATGTATATTACAAATATCAAACTTGTGGAGTGGTTCTCGTATTTCCTGGATCGTTTTTATTAGGCCGACCCCTTTCCCTCCTCCATTTCTTCCTCCCTCAAACTCTTTTCCCATTTCGTGGAGTTCATTTCTTTGTAAGTCACAAAAAAGACGGACAGAAAAAAAAAAATGGGTTATTTGGTGTAAAAGAGACTTAATTTTATAAATGTGGAAATAAAGGTCTTTCATTAAATGTCGTGGGCTGCTTGAATGTGTGAAAAGAAAAAAAAAAAGCAGCACTTTAAGAAAGATGGAAATGTCCTTTTTCCTGTTATTTGGAGACATTTTGCGCAATTTTAAAGGTAGAAATTGCGTTTTGAATGCACCATAAAATGACCTCTGCTCATGGGAATATTTGAAATGGTTGCAGTTTTGCCTTTAGGTGGAAAAAGTGGCACAAAGTTCAGAAATATTAACGCAGATTTATCGAACGACTGAAATTGTTTTCATAAAAAATGCGAGTTACACTGAAAAAAAGCCCTGGCTAAGTACTGCAGAAAAGTTGATACGAACTCACACAAACGGCAGTGAACAAAGGTTGACGGGAAGAGTGTTTTTAATTAAACACTTCTCCGTTTCTGGGAAAAGCGCGCAAATAAACACAATTTGAAGAGATCAGTGTTATTTTACCAGGCGATAGCGTGTTTGAGTAGATTGGAACATGTCTGTCAAACGACTCTTCCCTCTGCTGTTTGGTTTAGAGTCGTTGATTTAATTTATTTAATGTAGAGATGAGAGGGAAAACTTAATAAACGGAAGAGGCACTTTAACACTCGTTTTCTTAACCTTTTCCGAAGAAGAGCAGAGAGATTTGCGCAAAGATCTGACGTTTTAAGTTTTGGGTTTAATTACAGAATTTTGCCTTGTTTAAAAAAAAAAAAAAAAAAAATCCAACTTTTTGATTTGGAACTTCTTTTTGTTCAAAGGCAATACGCAGTTTGACTCACGAAGGGCGAAAAGTTTGACTTTAAGTCATCTTACGCGTTTGAGCGCACGTTCAAAATTGTTGCCAATAAAATTTTTGCTAATATTTTTAGAGCCAGAAGACTGGTCTGCCCCCCACTCCTTCTTCACCTTTGCCACTTTCTTAAATTAAAAGCAACTCCATTGCTTTTCCATAAACAATGCAGGAGATGAAATATTAATGATATGTGCGCAATTGTTTAAGTGCCCTAAATGATCCCCATTTGGAAATTGATTGTTTCCATTCTTCTACTCCTGGAGGGTGCTGGATGCTGGCTCCTTTGCCAAACAGCTCCAACAGCTGGTAACCGGGCTGGAGCTGACTACAGACCGGGGATCAGCGTGGGGACAGCTGGTCAGCGCGGCACCGCCACCACCCCTCCCTTCCTCCGTCAGACAAATTTCGGCCAAGCACCAAGCACTGGCTCTTTCTCTCTCTCTCTCTCTCTCTCTACACATCTCTCTCTCTCTCTCTTCCTCTCTTTCTCCCGTGATGATGGACGTCATTAGCCACGGCGCGTCGGGGGTTAAAGGAGTTCAGGCTGACGGACAAGTCTTGACGTGTCGGATGATAACGATTAGCCACCCCGCCTTTCCTCGGTTTTCCTTTCCCGTCGTTCATGGGTTTGCCCGCCCGGGGAAAAGAGGGGTGTGGTGGTTATCCCCACACGGTATTTCTCTACCGGTGCGTGTTTCTTCCCTTCTTCCCCCTTCTGCCTCCCCCCGCTCTTCCTCCCCCCCCCCTTGTTCTCCCCCCTCCCTCCCCCCCCCTCCTCGCCCCCCCCTTCTTCTCCTCCCTCCCCCCCCTCTCGCGCCTTCTCTCCCTCCTCTCCCCCTCCTCTCCCCCCTCCCTTTCCTCCTCCTTCGTCCCCTTTTTTCTCCTCTTTCTTCCCTTTCTTTTCTCTCGCCTTTTTTTTTTCCCCCCCCCCTCCCTATTACAGTCCCATCACGGGGGTCCGTGACCGATTCAGATAACCACGACCCTTTCTGAGGAAAAGGGGGGGTTATACTTGCAAAGTGCACAGCTGATTATAGAATGAAAGGCTCCCGTGTGTCTTGTTGGATGACTCGAGGATTTCCCCCCCCCCCCCCCCCGTTTTCTTTGCATGTGAAAGGCTGCAGCTAAATCCCCCGACTCTTACCGAGGATTGTCCCCGGCTCAGGGTTAATGAAGTGCGGATGGAGTCTCGTTGAGCTCCCGACAGACAAAAAAAGGGCTAAGACCCAGAGGATCAGTGACTCTGCTTAATCCCAGGGAATGATAATTATATATATATTTATATATAAAAAAAAATTCAAAAGAAGGGGGTGGGGTTTCGTGAATTAGGAGTAAATCAAAGAGCAATTTGCATCATGGAAGCTTTGTTTTTTTCTTCTTCGTTCCTGCACCAGCGGAGTAATAAGGCAGTTCTGCAACTATAGCACTAGGACTTTTAATACACAACTAGTGATTTGTTGGGAAAAAAAAAACCCAAGGGAAGATGAAAAATAGATCAATTAAAATCTTGAAGAAATGCTTGGCCTATTTTGTCGTTTTACCCAGGCAACAATGGCCATAAACGAAAAGAACTAATCTCACATTTTGCGCGCAAAAGGGAAATAAGGATTTACATTCTGCTAGTCTGAGAGGACATCGCGCCAACATATTCCCACATGTCTACCCATCATCTCACGGGCCTAAAACTATTTGAAATAACCCCTGAATCCCTCAGATCACACGGAAATAATTCCGAACAGAGCGAAATCCTTTTTACGCACGTATCCTCATGCGTAATGCACCTAATAAAGAAAACGTAGCAAAGCTAAAGAGTTAATATATATATATATATCACATGTCTATTTACTCTGATTGAACACAAGTTATGACAAAAGTGATTTACAAATGCAAAATAATTACTCTCAAGGGTGATTAAAAACCAATGTATACAGTCAGGATTTCCCTTAAAATGAAAGCAACTAGACCGAAAGTGGTTACTCTTGAAAAAAAAAAACAAAATAGATGAGAGAAAGGGTGAAGTTGGCATAATTCTGACTCAGCAATATAGTGGGAGCTTAAATGCACGAGGAAGCATTTCTAGAGATGAAGAGCTAAAAGAGCACATTGCAGCCTCCTGGTTGGACATCCACTCTTCGCCTGGAGGTACGCGTGTGCTTGTGAGGAGGAACGAAAGCCTCTCCAAAAAGAGGAGAGATAACCGCTAACGCTAATCATTTTACCAATATGAACGTCGGAGAAACTTGGGTCAGGAGCGTGGGGATTGACATCCCAATCTCAGCAAATAATGAAAGCTTTCCTTTCAGATCAGAAGGGAAGGAAGTGGGGGGTGCGGGGAGGGGGGGGTAGAAAAAGACCAGGGAAGAGGAGAAAATGGGGGATGGATGAGGAAGGAAAAGAGGAGGGGGCCTGCTACAATAGAAGGCTATCATTCATTATTTTGTACAGCGAACAGGGACCATCCATAGCGGGCACAGTCAGTTAGCGTCCATCATCCTAAACTTTTGGTTGGACTTGACATCAGGACATTTGCTTTTTTACCATTTTTGGTCTTTTCCGTGTTGTGTAGTTGCTGTAAAAAAGGCGGTGTTCCCTCGTCAAGTATGATTTTGGCATAATCTGCATAAGTACAGGTGGTGGATATCACCAAACACACACGTTATCATTTTTTTCATTCATATCTGGACTACTGGGGGCTTACGTACGCACGGCACAAGCTGAACATAGTGTTCAACACACTCGATGGCATAGTTTGTACATCGCTAAATATTGTACATACTGTGACAGCTGAAGAGTGTTGACATAAATAGACGTCAGGCAGGATGCACGTATAACAGCCTTGACAGACACTTGAACGCATCATAAACAACGTTGCTCATCTAGACGGCATATCCACAAAAGCTGGATCATTACCACTGATAATATACAAACCCACTCGACAAATCTGAGCCACAACCCTGCACACACAACAAAGCAAACACAAGTTCTGTAACAGTGAATATACATTCACACGTAATGACCACTGTACCGCTAAAAATGAACTGCTGTGGTTCATTGGCAGCTTGTAAATCCTACAAAAACAGTCTAACCCAGGAATAACTTTCTGGAATCTGGTTCAATGACAAACACACCAGGCATCGAAGAGCTGGAAGGAGCTGATACGTCTCTTGGTATAATTGCCTTCAAACTAGCCTCATTTAAATGCAACATAAAGTATCTTACTTTGGCCCATATTAAGCCAAACCAAACCAAACCAGACCGCACCCAATCATGTGGATAGCCCAGTTGTTTGCATTAAAACAACACAATATCAAAAGCTTGTGACTGTCTTTTTTGGATTTAAGTAATAAATGTGAGGATTATGTGTTACTTTTGCAAAAACTTCATTTCGCCATATTTCATTTATTCTCTCGCTCTTTTTTTTTTTTTTTTTTTTACGGGCCGGCGGACATGGTGCAGTGCCCCTGGCAGCAGGGGGTCGGTGTAAGCCACGTGACTATCAGATGACACAGAGATTATCGAATCAATATCTTGTTGTGTTAAGACAGGCCATAAATGGCTTCGCAGCAGCCACTTCAGCAGATGACACAGCTAAATGAATAAAAAAAAAAAAAAAAAAAAGACAACACCCTGAGGCCCTGACCGCCCCCCATCAGCTGACCAAAAATGCCTCTGGGACCAAACAACAACCTGGTGCAATGAGTAAATTTTCCACTAAAGGAAAACTAGCCATTAGAAAAAGGAAAAACAAAAAACCCGCCGCTGACCTCCCGGCCTTATTTCCTTCACCTCCATCATCTCCGAACGGATAAGTAAAATTTTTCATCTGAGGCAGACACGTGCGATAAATTTACCACGAGCAGAACAGGAAAGAAGAGAGAGAGACTGAAAAACAACCCCTGTGTGTGAAGTCAGACTGTTTGATGTACACATGTGAGTTGACATCCATCTTGTGATTCACAGGGATGATAAATGTATCCATTAAACAACAGGAGGCATTTCCCTGCATCTTAATCGTCACGTCTGTCATTTCTCCACGTGGTTACACGGTCTCTAATAGGTGTAAAGAACGAGTGACGGACTAACTAAACATTTTTTTTTAATCTCATTAGTCATCCGGGGGCAACGGTCTCACAACAAAGCTATTTCTCCACCTTGAAAAACTTGTGTTTCGAACACATCGGTGGTTTCCTATATGTAAGTGATCCACACTTAAACGCGTGGAAGTTTGTCCGTGATCTGGTTTCCTTTGAAAGCTGGATAAATTAAAAGGGAACGGGCAGTTTCTTGGACACCGCAGCGGACCCCGGGGGGGTCACCGGCCGGGGCCACGGGGAGGCATCTCACTTCATAAACATAAAGGGAGGAGGGAGCATCAATAAATGATGAGGAGTGGTATACATGTATTTTTAACAGCGCCTCCGTGTGATGTCTGGCAGCTCTCTCGCATGCTGTCTCCTGGCGGAGGGCAGAGAGCAAAGCACGGCCACACAATTCTGAATGAGAGCTTCCTCCCTTGCCCTCTCCGTCCCGGCGTCAGGGTGAGGAAGAGACACGGGGAGGAACGGGTAGAAGGGTGAGGCCGTTTTTGTGCATGGAGGGGGGAAAAAAAGGTCATGATGGCCATCAGGTCCTTGATTGTCCATGTGCGCGTGTGCGTGATGATGAGGGAAACGCGGAGATAGCATTTGGGGATGCGACAATCAAACGCAAATCTCATTTGACAGGGTCAAGTCCTGCACCTGCCCGGATTATTCAGCTATGAAAAAGTGATCCGCACCCGTCCAATCAATATCAGTCTCTTTTGGGACAGACAAAAACGCCAACTTGATCATTACACAACGGTTATTAGCCAACCGTGTTTCTTCTGGCTCATTAAAATGAGCTCACAATGAGTTCCAGGGCTGCGTATTTCCCCTGACGGTGCTGGGTATTGTACCAGGATTATTATCAAACTATTTGTAACATCCCAAACCATCCTCATGCAGTCTTGGATTGAAAAAGAACGCAATTGTATTGGCATGCAAAAAAAAAAATAGGCTATTGGAGTGTACGATACCGATGCCATTCAAAGGAAAGTTATTGTTGGAATGTCAACACAGAGTTTTACCAAACATTTTTCTGAACATGATCCTCAATAATCCTTTTTTTAAAATATAATTTTAATGTAGGAGGAATTCTAGCCTCAGACAAAAGTGGTAGAAAAGTTGCCGAAACACCGAGGGAGCAACACCGCGGCTTCTAATAGGAAAGCAAAATGACTGATGTAGCTTGTTGCCTCCAGGGGAGCGCGCGGGCGAACGGCAGTTGATTCAATCAGTTGATAACTGGCAGGAATAACAGCACAGAGTCGGGTACATTTGAAAGAGCTTGTTGAATTATTGTAATTATCCACCACGTATCAGTGTATCCCCAGCCGCCACCGTCGTGGCCTGGCTACCTCCGAATGTAAACACACCGACGATTTACAACCGTTGGAACTTGAATCGCAGCGGAAGACACATCAAATCTATCAACAAACTCTCAAAACCGCACCAGCTCGGTGACAAAATGGTGGCAGCTGTTTGTCTGTCTTTGTTTGTGAGGAAACAGGTGCTGGGGTTTTTTTTTTTTATTTGCTAGATTTAGAAGAACCCTGGGATACAGATCAAGGTGTGCTGTTTGAAAGGTATCATGGAGGAGGCTTATCCGGAATATATTTATTCTCCTGAGTCACCAACACGTGTAAAGTGAGATGTGGAATCAGCACAGAATCCGTGATCTGCAACCGGATCTTTTTTCTAAATTTAAGTTGATCTAAGTACAGCCGAGAGCCTCTGCCCGAGGCCCACCCCTGGTAAAGATGTTCAGACGGACCCATTCGTCACTTTTTTTTTTCTTTTTCCTCGGTTAAGGACGGTAACAAAACACAAAAATACCACAAGGATTTCCCACGTATATAATGTGATGTGTTAGTTATAATTCGATTTTACTTTGGTAAAAATGTGTTTTAATATTTCTTGCTACATAAACGCCACCTAGTGGTCGATTCTGTTTTCAGAAACGGCTAAAAATCGAATCGAAATAAATGAAACTAACTGAACTAACTACTATGGCTGTATGTGTGTGTGTGCATGCGATATTACATTGTGTGGGTACCTTTGCACTTCCAGGGTGTCAGGTGTGTTCATCTTGGGCCCACAGATGTTGGAGAATCAGTCAAGGGTGGATCGCTAGAGACTTAAAGTGGGGCTTAACCCCCCTAATTGGACAAGTGAGACTGGTGGTGGTTTGGTCGACTGGTGATGGTGGTGGGGGGGAAACTACCACAGTGACCAATCCTTGACATGCCATTTGCCTCTAAGGACCCCCAGGGCTGGCTGAGCAGCTGCCCGACAGAGCAATAACTCCAGGCCGAGGCGAGGACCTGGGGCTAACAAGCCGATAATGCAGGAACCGCAATGTGTATGTGTGTGTGTGTGTTACAGAGTGCAGTAGAGCAAAAGTAGGAATAGTCCAAGAAGTCAAGGGAGAGCACAGATGTGCCGAGGTGCTTTTCTGCTCGCGGAAACTTTATTCTCTAACATGCAGGAGCCAAAGATCTCATGCCGCTGCTGGGAAGATGGCTTTAATCGCGAACGGAGCGGCGTGGTTTCCCCGTATTGCTGCAGATCCTAATGCTCATTTCATCATCACACAAGCTGATACCGATGTATATTTACACAGAGCTGGAATGGCAGAGGAATTTGGAGCCATGTTGCCAGGAAGATCAGAGGCCTGGTTTATGGAATGGAAGTGCCGCAAACAAACAACAGAATAGGCCCCTGGCTCTGCACACTCACACACACACGCACACACAGACGCCCACAGACACCCACACCTTGATACACCTGAGTGGTGCAGGAACACACTCTCCCAGGTTTGAAGTCTGTCTGCAGTGGCAAGCCGAATAAGGCGTGTGAAGCGTGATGCAGGTAGGGGAGAAAACCAGCTTCAAACGGTTATCAATACAATTGGCTGTGCCAGGCGCGGCAGTTTAACCTCTTTAGCGTGCCGGATGTCTGTTAACTGGATGTGACGCGTTCTGTGGAAGGCGCCTTCTGCTGCGTCGCTGTTCACAAAGACTCCCAGGGTCCTGATGGGTACTGAGAGTCCCAGTTTAAACAAGTCCCTTTGACAGTCCCCAGACTCAACTATAATAACGCCCCAAGAAAACAACAAATTCTCCCACTTGCCAGAGAATAACAATAATAATAAAAAAAAGGATAGAAAACACAGTTTGCGATGCGTAGTGGAAACCTGCAAAAGAGTCGACCGTGATTCAAGTGCCTCTCGCAACAGATGTCTCAAGTTAGCCTGTTTATGGGAATCAACTTTTCCCGACTGCTCTCATAACACTTTTCCTAAGAATATCAACATCCTCTTACACACAGTAAAGGACAAACATGGTGAGCCACATGAAATAATTCTAACATTTTTGTAAACATTGACACAAGTACAAAGATCAACAGGCTCCCTATAAAAATCCAGCACATCAAATATTTTACTACACAGCAGCGGTGTGTTTTCCTCCGCAAACTACATCTCACATTAACAAAATGAAATAAAACATTGCAATTATTTTTGAACGCTTACAAACTTGCAGTAAGGTGGCCTAATCATGGCTGAAACTAACACTATATTACTTTTCCATTGCCGTTTTACCATTGTATTGTTTTTACACACACAAGATCTGAAAAGTCTGCACAAGATCTGAATCCTTCTGTAAAAAAAAACTTTTTACAAATAAACTTCTATTTGACCCTCCCTGCCAATCAATGTAGTGTTATAAACTAACAAAATGTTATGGAATGCTCTCCTCTGATCTGTTTAAAGTCGCCAACAGCAATTAGTCATGTTCATACAAAGTTTGATCCATCCATCTATCCCATCCATCCATCCCTCTATCCAACCATCCACCCATCCATCTACCCTCTAGGCCTTTTGACAGAGGTGCTCGAGCCACCTCAGCTGCCTCCTTTCAATGTGGAGGAGCGGCGGCTCTACTCCGATCTCCTCTGGAGATTATTGGCTGCTTACCGACCCAACACAACCCCAAAAATCAAAAAAAAAAAAAAAGTGGCGCTGAGGGAATAGGGACAAAATAAGAAGGAAAATCAAGACAAGAGATCAGATTCATGTGCAGAGAGGTGAGGCATGGCACACCCGCACGCACACACACACATGGGGGAGGTTTCAGCAGGAAGCCACCAGCCAAAACCCTGAACCATCCGCCTTCGAAAAACAGCAAGAAAAAAAAAATTCACATGCTCTTCTTCACCATGTAGATGCAAAAATGTCCTTTGAAAATTCTCTCTCTCTCTTCCTCTCCCTCTCTCTCTCTCTTACACACACACCCCAACCGATGACAGGCCCTATACAAATGTTACAGAGATAAAAATGACGTTGTCACCACACATCGCTGCCTAACTCACATCCCAGGTCATAATGAACTAGAGGCACAGAGCATCATTTCTTTGTCTGGGCTCCTCACTGACAATTTGTAGACTGCTTCTGGCTCCAGGAGGCATTCTGACCCCTGCGAGGAGAAAGAAGAGAGGAGCAGAAATGGAAACGAGGCTGAGACGACAAGAGTGGCCGGGTGTCGATGGCACGTTGATAAGAACGGAGAGAAGTGCCACTCTGTTTCGAGCCCTCTCCATTTTAACACCACGCCTGCAGAGATGCAGTCCCCTTCAATTAGGCCTGCGAGAGGATTAGCAGCACCGGGGGGGAGGTAGTGGAGGAGGGAGAGGAGACAGCCCGGAAGGATGGAGTAACAGGTTCAGCTAACGGAGACTTTAAAGAGAAGGCGGAAGATGCAGCGGAGGAAAAGGTGAGGAGTCAGTGGGGGAAAGAGGAGGCGGAAAAGAGAGAGACCAGAGAATATAAGACCCCGTGTCCACACACGCGCACGTGCACGCGCGGGCGCAATAAACGAGTAACTACGGTTCAGTTGTTTATGCTGGGGCTCCTATGGAGACCTGACAGGTTGTTTACATGGTTTACCGCTTGCAAAAATAGAATTTGCCTGTCACCAGTAAGATGTGCACTGTTGCCCATAAAGACAGGATTAAATATATATATTTTTAACCTCTGAACAACGAGGTTTTGTTTTTTTTCTTGGCGCGTAAAGAATATATCCTCTCAGAAAATTGCAGATTAATCTCGTCAAAGCTCAGTGGTATCAACTCAGTGGGAGAGTTATTGATTTTGAAAGTACAGAGATGTTTCCCCATCACGTGATCAGGTGACATCTCATATCAGAAAACCCTGTAGATTGGTGAAAACCACATATATATATACTGTTTTTTTGTTTTTTTTTATCTATACATTTAGGCAGAAGCTGGATCAACTCCGCCCTGAAACCACAACTTAGCGACAAAACACAGTATTGCTTTGCTCCAGCTCATCTCCATTTTAACTGGATGAAGATCACCGTCGAGGGAGCAACTCCGAGGCCCCGGTACCGGCAGAAACTGGGGCGGCGGGAAGCTGGAGCAGCTGGCGAGGGCGAACGAGTGCAGAGAAGGCAATGAGGAACCCACATTGCGCAGACACACACAGACACACACATACACATACCCAGTTAAATCAAACGCTGCTTTTCATATTGGGTACTTTTATCACTTTGGATCTACTCACCTGAGCTCTCCACAACCCCATTAATTTTAACCCTCAAAGTTTACTCCCTCATCTCCCCCTTATATTTCCAACTCTCCTAAAAAAGGGAAAGTGGGGGGTGGGGGGGGGAGGAGGAAAAGGAAGGCAAAGAGTAAGTTATTGTTTTTATATGAGATCCATTCCCCCGGTGTTCAGGTCAATAATAACTTGATATATCAGTAACTGCCTTGCTATTTGCACTGTTTTCGTCGTGTTGTGTCTCCGTGTGAGTGAGCGGAGGTAGTGTCACGCGTGGCGAGAGGTGCTTGAGGACCAGGGAGGCTAACGTCTGTTTGATCAAAGTTTATGTGAAATTTCCCAGGGCCGCCGGGGGAGTCGCTGTTTATGAACTGTAATAAAAAGAGTCATTTTGACAGCGTGACCCCGGTGCATAGGCATGGAAGGGAGGGGGCTGAGGGGGGCTCAGGTGGGGTCTCCCATGGTGGTGGTGGTGCTGGTGGGGGCCACTGTGCCTCTGTTTGTAGGGGCTCACGTAGCCGTTAAGAAAAAGACGAGGAAAATCGCAGGGGCGAGCTTCTGAAAGGACGAAATGGACAGGAAGAGTGTTTGCGAGCGCAAAAATGGGGAAATGGAAAAATTTAAAGGAAATGTAGAGATGTGAGGCGGGTGAGGATGGAGTCAGAGATGGAGGTGGAGGGGAAGATGGAGGTGGAGGGGATTACATCCCTGTGCCATCTTGGCAGCTAACAGCTCCTAATGAAACACTTTGGGGGGAATTCTGGATTCAGCTGTGATCAAGGTTTCTCGCCATCATTGTCATTCATTGCAAATTAGATACAGCCTCTATCTATCTATATATCTATCTATCATCCATCCATCCATCCATCCATCCATCTGTTTATCTATCTTAGCTTGAGCAGGTTATGAGAAAGTGCCAGTCAATAAATGTGTATAAAAAGTAACCTTTGTAAAAATCAAATAATGTTGACCTTTCTCCATGTCAACAGTGTAATCCTCTACTTCTGGCTGCCTGCAGAGACACTTGAACAGTATCACGCTTTTAATGAACGGATGATTGGTCTCCAGGTTGAGGAGCTTACAGACGGCTCTCCTAACGCATACTAAATGCCAGGTTAATGGTCACATTTGCTGCTCTACATCAGACTACTAAACCAACATATTAGATACAGCGAGACTCCTTTTGGCTGGTGTGAGTGTGTATACACGCAAAGATGCCTTTGGCATCAGTGCTAATAATCAGTGGTTATTCTAAATGAATTGATTAGCAGCCCATCTCCTGTCTTTGAGATAATAACCAAGGAAGGGAGGGTTTTAAATATTTGGCAGGAGATATAATTAAAACACTAACAGATGACACCTTACAGTGCCACCCTGCACGGCTTCTCTAAATAAACCACGGCGGGTCAATGGAGATGCGGCAAAAATCACGGTGTGATGCGGGAAGCTTTGCTGTGACAACACCACTGTCTCGTTCCTGTCTGCGCTTTATCAGAGGTTTTGAACAAAAAAAAAAAGAAAAAGAAACAAAAAGAAAAGAAAATCAATGCTGCTCACTGTAAGGAAGATCACAGCAAACACTTGAGACCCATCAGCGTTAATAGCCATCTTGACATGGGTGGGAGGGGGGAAAAGCAGAAAGAACGGAGAGAAAAGATGAGACGAAGAGCTGGATTATAAGTTATAGGTGTCACTTTCTGATGGGGTTTGAAGGTGTTCGGTGTAAGAATATAAATGTAAAAGAGAAAATCTTTAGAATTATGGGACCAAGACAAGATTTTATGCGTCTTTGCGACTAAAATGTAGTAGTTTGTGTCCTGGATTTCATACCACGCCAAACACAGGCAGCACACATCCATCACACAGCACCAGCACACCTACAGTATGGGTCTGTGGCTGCACCACCCACCCACCCACACACACACACACACACACACACACACACACACACACACACACACACACACACACACACACAGACAAGCGCACACAGGCAGGCAGGCAGAGGATTATTGAGGTAGTATCAAACAGGAATAATAAAGCAGGTTCTTAAGATTTTAATAAGAATAAAATGAAACAGTAACCACCGAGGGGCCAGCAGGGTTAATCCCTTCTATATTACTGAAAATAAAAAAAGGATAAAAACAGACAGGAGGGCAGATCTGGAGCAGGAGGAGAGAGAAAAGTGTGTGTGTGTGTGTGAAAGAGAGAAAGAGGGGAAGTGGGGGGGGGGGACATAGGACTGCAGAGGTAGAATAGAATAGTTGTCATCCGCTATTAAAAGTAAAACCCGTTAAAAGGGATTGAAATTAACAAGTGGATTTAAAATAGCATAAACATGCTTCTAATTTTCCTGCCTGGAGTTTATTTTGTCTCTCTCTCTCTCTCTCTCTCTCACACACACACACACACACACACACAGACAGATGACACTGTTTGACTGTGTTTAGACTTGATGAAAGCTCAGTTCATTCCCCGCGCGTTGTCAGTTCAGCAGCATATTTCCAATGTCAAAACACGGCAGCAGATGGCATGAAACAGTTGGCAGCGGTGAGCGAGCGTGAATATCTGTTTACTAATAACCCTTTAATTACTTCAGATGGGCGATGGGATCAAACATCCATATCCACACAGGACCTAGCCTTAAATGAAACCGAGAGTGAGGATCCAGGCGAAGCCCTTATGCTATTGTAAAAAGACCTTTGCTGGTGTTTAAAGCAGAACGACAAGACATGGAGATGGTTTATGATCAAAATATGGCAGATGCCATATTTAATTTAGGCGGAAAGAGGAAAACATTTGAGTGTGACTGCATCTAAATAATATTTTACTCATTTTTAACAGTTAAACACTAATGCTGCTTTATTTATCCGTTAAAAAAGGAATCCTTTTGCGTGTCATAGCAAACAATAAAGGAAAAAAATGTGAACAATTCAGTCAGAATATAATTACATCAAAGTAATGCTTTCAAGACTGATCATTATAGCGAAACACATGTTCATCATAATGAATTCTGGCTTATTGTTTGTTGCTGCACACTTATGCATCTGCGATTCCCCGTTTTGCGCACGCTTCTGTGCAACGATGGTGCAAATTAAGCAGGTGGTGTCACTTCTAAAGTGTGTACAGCTTCCTCGGAGTATGTGTACTTACTGGAACAAGGAGGTACTTTTAATATTTTGTACACTTAATGCATATGCCACCGCTCATATTCGGAGCAGTCGGATGTTATGAGGCTGCTCCCAGGGAGAAAATCCCTGCTGCTTGTAAATGTCATGAAAAATTCCTTCATCTGCCAGAATAACGTTAACCTTCTCCATTTTGTTCCGCTGTATCCACCTCTCGGGCAAATGCGTTACAAAGACGCCGGCGTCGGCGGAACGCCTCGTTCTTCCTTTCATTACGTGAACGGGGAGCGAATGCAGCTCTCCGGCTGCCCTTTTCCATGCAGGTATGGAGGGAGGATACATTTTAATGACAGGACCTTTACTTTAGGATAACAGTGAGGAGGGAGGAAAATAAATTGCTGTTCAAATGGAGATAATACTCTTGGCATTGTGGGATTGCCAAGAATTGGGCAGCTGTGTGGTGATGACCCCTGTGCTGAGACCAGCCTGTATAAATTAAGATATAAATAGCCTCATCTAGAGAGGTATTACCAGGGGTGTGCTTCAGCACATGCTTAATATATGCATATATGTGTAAATGTGTGTGTGTTTGTGTGTGTGTGTGTGTGTGTGCGTGTGTGTGTGAGAGAGAGAGAGCAAGAGAGATGAAGCCAGATTGTGTTTAGACTTGTGTGCTCTTTTTTTTTTTTTCTTTGCTTTCTTTCCAACACACACACACACACACTCACACGTACACACGCGCTCAACTGAGTGCTGGGGAAACCTAAATCCAGCTCAAGTGTAAGGCAAACAGTGGTGGGAGTGTGTAGTTATTGTATTTTCTTTGCTTGGATCCTGGTAAACACCCCCCAGGCCTGCCTGCCTGCCTGCCTGCCTGCTTGCCTGCCTGCCTGCTTCGCCTTCCCGCCTGCCTGCCTGTCATTACTGCCATCCCCACTTCAACGGCCAGCTTCATACCGCAGCCAAAGCCCTGGCACAGGCCCCACGAGGAAATTAAAAGGGGATTAAGGGCCGGGCGACACTGTGGCCGATTATTCATTTATTTTTGTGAGGGTGCTTGTGCGTGTTATCGTTATTGGATGCCGGGGTAGGCCAGCCTCTTCTTTTGGTCGAAGCGGGGTTCGGAGGTCAGAAATTGTAATTTCTTTTTAAATCTGGAAGTGCTGAGGTGTGATCATCAATCCCAAACGAACACCGGCATTGTTAAAACGTATGTGATGTCCTTGTTTTGACGCTCTGTCGGGACACATTTTTTTAAATATTTACAGACATCTTTTTGTTACAGTTTCGGTGTTTTTTTTTTTTTAATTACGGATCACATTTATTTAAATATACGGATTAAAAACCATTTGATGAAGTCAGATAGCGCAATACAGATAGCTGAATGTAAAGAGAAACATTGATGCTGATATTAAATAATCCATTCACCACTAGAATAGTTTAGTTTTGTTTGTAAATATGCACATGCTGCATGAAATAGTGCCAGATCTTTGAAAAAATATGCTACGAATAATTATTCTGCTGCTGCTTTGAACGAGGAGTATTGCCTCATCGTACCAACGGCAGATAAAAAAAAGGTTAACCTCGATATGAAAGAGCTTTGTCCTTTACTCTTTTACCCCATTTGGTGCCTGATCGCGGCCCCAAACAGGCAGAGCAGCCGGTCTTTTTTGATGCTGACGCGCGTCAGACTGCTTAAGTGTGCTGCCTCTTTGTGTTAGAACTCTGTATTATCGCTGCAGGGAAAACAAACTGTACAGATGCCAGTGTTTGGTCTGCTAATTAGCAGTTTGTATTAGTAATTAATAGGCATTACCAGTCAACCGGGCTCCTGTTCAGCAGCCTCCAACAGCCTGTGAAGGAGATCCAGGCGGCGCGTTTTTCCCCCTGCAGCGCTGCAGCTCAGGAGAAATATTAGCATCAGTCACTCTTTAAGTCAGGGTGAGAAAGAGATTGTGCAGCTGTCATTTAACGTTGGGTTATACTGTAAGATGCTTTGTCAGGAGCATCAAGTGTAGAAAAAAACCCTGTTTTTCTTTCCAAAAGAGTGAGTTTTTTATTTATTTATTTATTTATTTTTTACAGCGCAGCTACTTGGCACGCTTTAAAACCAGTAACGTAATGTTAGCAGTTCCTGTCTGGGTAGATGATGATGTGGGCTCGAGGTGAAGCGAGGTATGGCGGAGCAGTGAAAGTTATCAATTATCCAGAGCGCAGTGGCCCTCTGGCTTCCTCCAGATCTGGTGTTAAATTAAGTTGTCAGGGCTGTCTCTCCAATTTCCCCCATCACACAAGCGCACGGTGATAGCGCGTGACGGCCCGCTTGCTGATGCTCCTTGCCGGTTGCCGCCCCGCATCTCGCTTGCAATTCATCAGCTCCGGAGCACTGGCCGTGCCCGCGCCAGCACCCGCACGTGCCGCGTTGCATCGGAGCCAGCCAGCCCGCCAACGGCAGTGGCAGAGGAAAGAGGATGGGATCACCTTCCAAATTCCTGACATAGAGGACGGGGGCGAGGTGCACTTCTGCCCCTGCAAACTTAAAACATCAATAATGTCTGTGTGGGTGTTTGTTTTGGTGTAACAAGCAATGAAAAAATATGTAAATGAAGCAGGAAACAGAAGGAATTTATCTTAAGAATTGCGGATTGTTTACTATAAACCCTTTGGCCCGTGACGGTGAGGCCTTCAGGTGAGGGCAAAGAATATGGGACACGACACAGGGAGGCTTGGCACGCGGGCGCCCGCTACCAACTCCACCCTAGAACACTACTGAGTTGAAGGGCAACACAACATTCAGAGGGGAGGAGGCATTAAAAGGACAAGCAGGTGACAGAAAGAACTGATAACTGTAAACCAGCAGGGCGCTAAACTCCGAGTGCTTAAGTATTTATTTGCGATGAATAGTAATGACGGCACACTTACAAAGCACTTGTTTAATACAGAGGGGCTCGCGAGGGGAGAGGATCGTTCCCAAGCCCCCCGTAACAGGGCAAGAATGCTCCTCGGCTGCCGCGGGGACGTGCCGAACCGTGCCCAGCCCTCCACCTCCCGCCCGCAACACTTGCCGTCCCTCAACAGTATCTGAGCCTTTGTGCTGAATAAAACATTAAAACACGAGTCTGAGATATTAACCTACTTATTGGGAAAAAAAAAAAGAAAGGAAAAAAAAGCTGGTGATTTATGTCGATTTGGTTGGCTTTCAATGCTGCCCAGCTGTCACCGGCGAGCCTGCAACCAGAAATTATCCAGCAATGCTCTTTCACTCCAGTTAAGGGAATAAACACCCCTTTAGCACTTCAAAAAGCCTGGCTGCGCTAACTTGTTTTATTTTTTACGCACTTCTTAAGCTCAGTAATTATTCAATCTGGCTGATAATGAGCGTATACTTGACCTTGAGGATAAAAAAAATACGCCTTTTATGTTTGCGCTTCATGTTTTCCAGGCTAATTTAAGAAAACAGTGCTTAATCTTTCACCAAAGGCAGCAAAACACCGGGCCCTCAGATCCTTTGTGGCTCAGTGGGAGGACCCCTTTCAGTTAATAAGCAGCATCCAGGCCTCGGCGTATAGCTGGCAATGGTTTCTGCAGCCATGGATCAAACAGTCATAACCTCCTGCTCCAAAAGGTAAGCCGCTATCAGACCGGCGGGGGATCTTTTACCATGGAGAGAAGTGTGTTTGTGCAAAAACGAGGCAGAACAGACGGGGGAAGTGAGCATGAAAAAGAACCAGAGGGGTGGGAAGAAGGTGTGAGCGCAAAGTGTGCGGGTTTCACAGGAACGACAGAAGCCTGCTCATCAGTGACGTGCCTGAACGGAACCCAGGCGGGGGCCCGGACCGTGCGCGCCTGCGCTTAATTGGACACTCAAATGTTACCAGGCCCCTTCCCTAAAATGACTCGGAAGGGGACACATGGCGGAGTAAGGGAGAAGAGCGGAGCTCGGGGAGAGAGGAAATGGAGCAGAGGGTTTAGCACCTCCCACGGCCAAATTTTGTTTTTCCCTTTTAGGTCCCTTTGGGGATGGCAGAGAATCTGAGCGGTACTGCGTTTGGCCACTTGCTGTGCCAAAGCATGACAGAGCAAATTTAACCCCTCTGCGGTGGCCACAGATGGACATCAGGCGAACTTTCATGTCTGTTTTGCTTTTGTAATAGGTTGGACGTCATGCATCTGTTCCGCGGCCCCATAAAATTTGGACCTGTTGTGAACTTCAGCGCTTTTTAGAAAGAGCGTAAAGCAAAACCATGTGGTCAAACGCATTAAAAACCAAACCCCGAAAAAATTGAAATAGAAACCTCGCCGCAATTTTCATTTAATAAGACAAGGATTTCAAGCGCGCCATCGAGCAAACATGGAACAAACTCATAATTTTTTTCCGCTTCATCAAAGCCTATGTCGGCTAATCCCTTTCTTATATAAATAGCTCTTTTGGTTGAGGGAGTAGCTGCGGCATATAGCTCTAACCCTTCTGTCCCTGAAGCTACAGCCAGGATAAGCTGTGTGTTGGATTGGCACGTTGGGCTGCCCGAGGGCCTGCTGCTGCGCTGGCCGCCAGTACAGATGGAGGGCAGGGCTGGGCAATGCCAGCTTGTCAGTCGGATTAAAACGACTCATTTATTCGCTGAAGTATCGCGCAAAGCGACCAGGCCAAAGTGGGGCAAGGCGATAGAGAGGGAGAGGAGGGTTGAGATAGGGGCATCCTGAAAATGAGAGAGGGTCTTTTGGTCTCTGGCCCTCGTCCTTCCCTCCCTACTCATCCACTGCTTTTTTTTTTTTTTTTTTTTTGCCTGTTACTTATCTTTCTGGAGCTGCCAGAAGCCATTACCGCGGTGTACGGAAGGCAGTCGGCAGGGTGGCCTCTCCCAGTGCCCGGGTGACAGATTGCTGCTCGGCATTGGTGGTGGAGGTGGAGGAGGCAAGGAGTGTGTAAAAGTGATTGCCTGTGTTGGTCAGGAAGTGGGCACCAAGGGCTGCTGAAGGAGGTGGAGATGGGCAGCGAGTCAGAGAGAGGATGACAAGACCCTTCCGCGTGACCTTTTGGTGTTGCGCAAGTCGCCTAAAGGGGCACGGGCGCATGCTCGGCAGCGGTGACCGCCCTGGTGGCTGCGGGTGGAACATGGATCCCAGGCCAAGAGAAGGTGGCCCCGATGCCGACTTCTGTGGTTGCAACCGGGACCCTGCTGTCTCACGCAGAAACCTCGACGAGGATAAATAGAGGACGACCACACCGTCTGCAGATTAATCCAAGACAGTTTGCTGCTGACAGACTAACCTTTGTGACGCCTAAGATCTGCTGCCAACATCAATCTTTGTGTCCTTAAAGTCATCAAGCGGTTTTGATGTGGCTCAAAAAAAGTAATGGGAAAAGAAAAACGACAACAAAAATGTAAATACAGAGACTCTGGCATGCATCAAAAGGGGTGAGGCTCAGAAGGGTTTTATCGGGTCTAATTACTCCCGATAGCTGTAATTTACAGGTTGACAGCAGGGAGAAAGCGGCAAGATTCACACTTCTGCGGGTCAGCATCTGTCGCCATTACCGCGCGGCACACGCCGCCGGCCGGTCGGCAAGCGGGAGAAAACAGTAAACAACAAACGGCGTGTGACAGATTAGCAGCGCGGGCTAAAGGACCTTCCACTGACACATCATTTCTCTCACTCTGCGACTTTGTTTAGCCACAGCTGTCACCAGTAAAATGGAAGTGCAGGAGATGGGGAGGGGAGCTGGCGGTGGAGGCGGCCGCAGAGATGGCTTTTGTTCCACGTCCATGAGAGGTGGGTGGTGCGGGAAGGAGATGGGTGAAGATAACAAGCAGGAGGACGGAAAAAAAAGATAAGTAAAGACATGCTGATCTGTGTTAAACGTCTAACCACTTCTGTAATGTACACTTTGACTTAAAGTTATTAGGTGCCTAATAATTTATAGATTCATTTGTTTCTTTCTCTTTCTCTCTCTACTCCTTTTATTCTCTCTGTCCTGTCTTCCTCTACTTGTCCTTTTTTACCCAGCCGGCTTTCCCCAGATTGGTTTCTCCTTGTAGGTCCTGCTCAAGGTTTCTTTCTAAAAGGGAGTTCTTCCCTGTCGCTGTGCTTATCTGGGGGTTCAGGCTCTGGGTTTCTGCCTTTGTAAAGCACCCAGAGAGTGTATTGAACAAGGTGCTATATAAATAAAACTTGAGATGAACTGAATCGAATTGAACTGAATGTCCTGGTCGTCTCATCCTGTACAATGACAATAAAAACCCTTAAATCCTTTCATTTATCATGGAGACTAAGCACTGCTTCAGCAGATGTAGCATACAAAGTCGCAGACCAATCCAAAACACACTCTTCTCCCCCCATCCCACGTGGCTCTGCTTCTCTAGGTCTCGTGCAAATCCGGCAGGAGTCAGTCAGGTGCCAGAGATGGGCTAGTGGGCTACATGGGTCTCCTCCTGTCCACCTCATCGCCTACACGCCGTCTATCTGGCCAGCTCCTGTAAGCAGGGCTTACAACCTGGCTGACTGACTTTTCCATGACCTCCAGGTGGAGGACATTCTCCAAGTTGTTGGCTCGTTGCATAGACAAGAAGCAGGAAAATTGGAATTTGAGGTTGAACTTGAACAAAGTTTCATGTTTCATGGTCAGTTTGCATGTCGTCTTTCCCAACAGTTCTGCTTGACGATTAATCAATCATTTCTTCTTCTTCATATTATTGCAATTAATTTGTGACACAGAACTTATTTTAAAAGTAATTATCGTGGAAGTTTGACCTCATCTGACTTTACTATATCACATCCGAGATTCTGGTTGTGTCTTTTATCGACATGTCTAATTTTACAGTTACTTCCTCGCCTGTTGTGCATTTAAATTTAGCATCAGCGAACAACCCAAATTTCAATCTACTATCTAAAAGTCTTCCCAGGGAAATTAACATTGCCTCAAAGATATGCAATCATTTTGAATCATTCAGGTGAACCGACAAACAGAAAATATTTAATATGTATAATTCTTCCAATGAAACTACGGCGGGCTCCTTGAGGGTCAGTTGGAAGCATCCGTTGCAGGTGTTTGGGGTCTCCATCCTCATCACAGAGCATATCCATTTGATGGTCGTCAGGTGATCGCACAGGTCTGGCCCTGTCCTGTTTCATTTCTAACGGCAGACTGCGTGGTGGCTTCGTTTGCCAACCTCGAGAGGCCCCGATTCTACTCACAAGTGCCATATGGGCAGCCCAGCCTCCATTCCATTAGCAGAGCCTGAGCAGAGTCAAGATCAGGCCCCGGACCCCAGCCCTCCTGGTCTTCCCCTGGCAGTGCCACAGGGCATGTCCTGCCCACTGCCAGCTGCCCACCCTGGGTCAGAGGATGCAACAGCCGCTGCACTACCTGAGTCTGGCTGCAAACAGCTGCTCATTACAGTTTGAGGTAATGTATCAGTGTGGAGAAGAGACGATCCAAAATCTCTGTTAACAAGGCACCAAAAACCAGTATAAGAGTGGGTTGAAAAACAAGTACACTCTAAGCTTTGGCCTGGTCTGGCTGACAGGAAGGATTTGTGACATGGCTGTTAAAAAAAAGTCAGAATAACACATAGTTAATCCAAAAATACAGAAAATCTTATTTGTTCCCAAGAGAAGGAAACCTAAAGGAAATCCATATATTCACTAAAAATAAGTGTAAGAATATGTAGAATGATACTATTGTTATTAAAAACTATATCAACATCTAAATTTTAGTAGCTCCTCTTTCTTTTTCTTTCTTTTTTACACATAAAAATGTGCGGAGTGCGGGAAGGCCTTAAAAAACAAAGAAATGAAAGCTCAAATATAACAAAAATCCCCAGTGTTCTACAAGCAGTCATTGGATTTTATTTTTTAATTTTCCTGTAACAGTTTTGACATTTTAAACAGTACTAAGTCAAGCACATTTCAGCCATGTTTCTCTGATCAGTCATCTTTTATCGACGGGTGACAGCTAAAAGTTGTTTTCTTTCTCTTTCTGCAATGTTGATACTGCCACAGAAATAAATAAGAAAACAACAACAATAACAACAAAGATTTTATTTCCAGCCAATGTACAACTCAACACTGGCTCTTGTCTCAGAGGTATGGGGCACTATATGAGGAATATTACAAAATTAAACATTGCGCACTCCCATATGAGACTTGGCTGTGTCAGATCTAATTAGAGTCTTACAGAATATAAATAATTATAACAAACAAATTTGAAAATTACCTCCCTGTCCGTTTGGTTTTACAAGGCCTTTGTATTTCACCTTGTGTGTTTTTGCAGAAGAGGTTCAAATTATGGGCGCAAAGTCATGTGACATGTGTGAGCGCACCTTTCCCTGAAGAGCTGCAGAAGAAAGCAGAAGGAGAGCAGGGGGAGGCAGAGACCTGCAGCACCTCACATGGGAATGTCAGCGTGGCTCGGCAGCCTGTTTCTGCCACAGGACCCGGGACCTCTTTTAATTAATCATCGCGCAGGATGAATAATTCAGCCATTATTTCTGACAATAAATAGAAACCTCAGGTTTCATTCCTGAATCCTACTGAATCGATGGCCACACTGGCCTTTTAAAAAACAATCTAAGCAACTACAGATGGTAAACCATTAGCTCCTGAATCTAAAATAAATTACATATATTATTAAACTATTGTTCTGTATGGTCACTACTCAATAATTTTTCACAGGTAATTTCAACCAATATAAGGTTTTTATCCATTTACAGCATAGGAATAATGTCAGACTTTTGATTATAATACTTTTGTAAAATTCCTAATTAAACCAATGTGGAGAAACTACTAAAACTAAAACTAAAAAGAAAGAAAAAAAGAAGAAAAAAGTATAATAAAGGTCAAAAGCTTTGTACTTAAATGAGTTTTCACTGTGTTTATCTTTTTTTTCTGTATTTTGGAAAGATATGTTGGACTAATAAGTGTACCTATGAATGTTATGTATATATTTTTTTATTTATTAGTGATAAAATGCACAGATATACTTAAAAAAAATACATGTACAAAAAATACAATAAAATTTGTTCTTTTTTTAAGATAAACAGTAGTGACTTGCCTTGAAACAACGTTTTCATCTTCACTTTCTCCACATTTATTGCATTATGACATTTAAATACTTTGTTTATGACTGCATCATTTCGTCTCGCTCCTTTTTTCACTTCACACTCTATAAATGTTTAAAGGTCGGATGCTACCTAAACAATTCGATATGAGTCAGGATGCTGGTAGGATGCATATTAATTATTTTGAGAATCAAATCAAATCAATTTGGACCCTGGGAGTAAGATTCCTGATTGCTGGTCTCAGCACGTGTTTGCTGCAGCAACACAGTCTCGCCCCCTTATCCTGACATCTCAGCGCTTTGACCTTTACCAGCTGACTGACCGCCCCTGAGGGGAGCTCTAAGGCCAACGCCGCACTGACGAGAGGATCTGCTACGGCGATTCATATTTACGACGACTCTCCCAATCTCAGCTGGTGCACAGCCTGTCGAGGGGGATGGTTCCCCTTCCCCTTCCTCATCCCTTCCCTATCCAAGGATTCCATGAGCGGGGAGGGGGGGGGGGGGGGTGGGTCACAGGAGTACTTATTGGGAGCAACACCTGTCAGGTGAGGCTTTCACAGTTGAAGACACAGAAGGGGCGCCATGTCGACTGCTATGACTGCTAATATCTGACGTGACATCCTACCGGCTTCTGCCTCTCTCCCGAGGAGGAGCGCCAGGAGCCCGAGAGCACTGATGCTTCTCAAAAGCACCCGTCCCGCTAATGTCTCCCCAAACGGAACGAACCACACCGATATGCTCTAAATACATTTCATTATCATCATAATGATTATATCACTAATTGTGTGTACTCAGTAATGTGCTGCAGCATCCTTCTCCTGGGAGGTGTCTGAGAGACTGAATCATTAAAACATGTATGATGAACCATGCATCAAAAACGTCCCGGTGGACTTCCTCGCAAGATCCGCGTAAGCAGCTACAGCGACACTTGGAGCGAGGGAACGGCAGAGGATGCGGTCCTCTGAGGGTTGAAAGGCTGCGAAGGAACCTGCAGGCAATAACAATACGGCAGGTGGATTATTGGAGATGTAGGGGATTGACCTGCGCCGACCCCCCCCCATCCTTATCCATACATCCGCATGGCAGAACGTAACCCTCAAACATGACCGCCGAGCAGCTGAAATAACTCTGGCAAACAGCGAGTAAACCCAGGGCTGCATCAGGTTCAACTCCTGGGCTGGGCTTCTTTGGTTTGTATGGGGGGGGGTTCTCTGTTTGTGCCTTTATGTGTGGTTGACAGGAGAGGATAAAGTTTTTGTGACAGCATTTGATGAATGTTTAATCCAACATTCATACATTGCAAACTGGGATTGGGTCCCCAGTCAAAACCCACCAAAGACACACAGCAGGTGAGTGAAATATTCATTGGCTACACGCTTCATTAAGAATGAAACATACCGTGGTCCGCGTTCATTTATTCATTTCGATTATCGGAACAAAAGACAGAAAAATGAGGGATTAAAACATGGCGGGCATGTTATTCTATATTTGTCTCGCAGATTTGTAACAATTTGTTTTGTGACAAATAACTCAGCCGGCTGAAAGTCCCGCTGTCAGCTCGCCGAGAGGCGGGCAAGCGAGCGTGAGCGTCGCTGTAACAAATCAGCCTGCGAGGCTGTGGCCCCCGAATCCCAGCGCAACAGCTTGACCTTTGACTTGTCCTGGAGCGTGCGGTGTCTCACCGCATGAATCACGCTGATATATAGCCAGGCCTTCAGCCGCGGCATCTTCTCATAACTTTGTTAATTAATGATGAAATATGACAATTAATGATGTCTCTTGGTGATGAGCGGCTGCGCTCGGACTCATGGAATGACTGATGTCGTCCGCGTCAAGAAGCGGGCTCGTCCTTTCATCAGAGCGGGGAACGTGTCATTCTCGAGTGTCAGCACTGTTACTTTTCCTCTTTGACTGAGTGTGTCACATACATTACAGATTCTCCCTGCGGAGATCATTAAAGTTTCAGCTAATCGGATCTAATTAAAACGTCGACGCGCAAGTCCTGACACACACTGTCCGAGACCGTTGTTTTACTTAGAGCAGACGAAAAAAGTCAGATTTAAGTGTCATTTTAAATAGTGGCACAATCAGGCAAAAGCACGTTGTTGATTCTGTATGAATATTATAAAAATGGAAAGTTTGACGAGTGTAGGACGTTAGAAGGCCGGGATAAACAAAAAAATTGAAATATGTTTCATTGAGTTTAGTAGTGTCACATAAGGATAAGATTGTTAAAATATGAAGAATGTTTATACTTGAATTATTAATTTTTACTAACAACAACACTGATTATGATTATTCTTGTATGCTGACATCTGTCAGAGGCAAAAAATAAACGGAAAACAATTTGATTTGTGCTCTTGTGTGGCATTTTGCTATCACTACAAAGAGAAGGTATTATGCACTGTTGAAAACTGACACTTTGACAAGACGCAGCACCGAAGCAGATGTTTCCAATCACAAAATCATTTTGACATGTCACGGCAATGCACACACAGACATGTTACATTCGCAGGGGTGATAGTGGCAATAAACTTTGAGGAAAGCAAAAATAAAGTCAGTGATGGTCAGCTTTGCGCTGGATTTAATAAAAAACAAAACAAAACAAAGCAAAAAAGCCCTTGTGGTCATGTCAAATGACATTACTGTCCTACATGCCTAAGAAGGAATGGGAGCAGCTTATTGCAATATCGCTTTAAATGTTAAATTAAATACTTTAAAATTGACATTTTCTTCATCTTTTTTTAACCCCTATTGCTTGTATTATTTAGCTATAACAGTTATTTATAATATCTTTGGTGATATTTAATTCAGAAAGTTCGAATTTTCCCTGTCGTGCTCATTACGTCACTTCCGCTTTACAAAAAAGATGGCGGCCTCCAGTCCGCTTAATACGGTTCAGTCTCTGCACAGTAATGTAGTCATAAAAGAAGAATCGGAGGCTGAGGAATGTGGCCCGGTGAGTTCGGAAGATGCACCTACCAAGCGAGACCCCGTCGTCAACCTCTTGTCACCTGTCAGCGGACTAGAACCGCTTGTATGGTCGGAGGACCACCGCCTGGCTGCGTGCACCAGCGGCTCCTTAGCGGTGATGGAGCTGGTGTGCGATGTCAACAACAACAAACAAGATCTGACGCTGCATCGGACATCTATAGCTGTCCCGACCGAAGCGCACAGATTTCAGGTACATTTCCACCGATATTTAGTTGTTTGAATGAACCAAAACCTGCGGAGCATGTTGGCGTTGGAACGTTAGCGTTGTAAACAGACTGACAAAGTTGCCCTTAACCCATAATTATGCAGTGATAATATGTTACGCAGTGATAAAATCAGCGAATAAACATTTTCATTTTGTTGAAAACTGTATTTGGCAGCATTGGTTTATTTGTTTACGTGTGTGTAATTATGCTTCAGAAACAGCTAAGCTAATATCCACATGCTATAAGTTGCCCCTGGGAGACACGTCTATATTTTTGGTGATTTTGGTGATATTTAAGTGATTTTTGGCCTTTTTTAAACTGCAGCTGCCCATTTGTAAACATGTCCGTTTACAAATATCTCCCCCGAACCTTTTCTTGGTTAGACCACAATTTTATAACCCATAATGGACAATATTAGGTGCATAGCGCTTGTTTTACACCTATGCTTTAGCACTAACATCCAGGCCTAATAGTAGCCTAAATAGAATAAAATAAAATGGAATAAAAATCATAAAAATTCCAAGCCACCTTGTATTGTATTTAGCATAAAATTATGTTCCATCCTCACTGAATTAAACCATTATGTTTGGATTTTTAAAGGTGGGACCAGGGGCGGAATTCGCCGAAGCAGTGGTGAAGTTCTCTGCGCATCTTGACCCCGCGATAAGGCAAGTGTTTTCTGGCCGACCCAGCGATGAACCCACGGCTGGGACTTCCCTGCGGAATCAAATCCGTCGCCTGGTCTCCGCTGGGCTGCGACTCGTGCGGACGCTGCCTGCTGGCTTGCCTCACGCTGGACAACAGACTCACGGTCCACAGCAGTCGCAAGCGTCTGGACTGGAACGTGTTGGTCGACCTCTCGAAGAAATACAACCAGAGGCTGAAAGAACGAGGCTATGCGGGAAAGGACAACAACCCTCCGGCGGCAAACCTCCTGGACTTTGACGAGCTGCAGCGGCGTTTCCGCATGCAGACGCCACTGAGGATGGCGTGGTCCAGCGTTTACGCGGTCAAGACTCTCCAGCCGAATAACACATGCCTGGACGTTGAAATGGTCCTTCTTGCCGTCCTAATGGAAAACGGCGACCTGGTTTTGTGGAAGTTTGTCTTGCCCTTCTCGAACGGCGACGACGTCGAGTTCTACGACCTGGTGGAGTCGGGCGTGACCCGCCCTAGCGATTTGGCGTGGTGGGAGTATGAAAACGGAGAGCGCCGGATGAGCGGATTGATCGTCGGCAGCGAGGCGGGACCGATCCAAATCATGCCGGTTAGCCTGACCGGCGTGAAGGGCTACTCCACCCTGCGACACCCCGTCATCCTCTGGAAGGAAAGCGACGAAATCGCCGTGGGAAACCTGAAATGCGTCTCCGTGGTTCACCCGGTCCAAAAAACCACCTGCAGCCTCATCGCGGCGTCGCGCGGATGCTACGTCTTCTGGTGCCTGCTCACGATCTCGCCGGCCGGACTGAGCGTGCGCAACTCCCACGTGGCCGCGCCGCACTCCCTTCCCGTGGCGTCGTTAGCGGTCAGTCGCCGCGGCGGCGCGGTCTACTTCTGTTCGGCGCACGGGTGGGTCAAAAAACTGACGCCCGCTTTCACGGAGGACAGCTTGATCTTCAAACAGGAAGAAGTGGCACGACCCGAGAGCATCGCGGCGAGACGCATTCACGGCATAGCGACAAGCTACAATGGCGCGTATGTTGCTCTTGTTAGCACACAGGGCTGTGTTGACGGCTATCACCCCGCTAACAGGACATACCAGGTTCACTTCCTGACTCTAAAAACCCCAGAAAAGGCCTCCGCGCTACTGCTCGAGTCCCCCGCGCAGAACTTGTTCAAAATGGCCGACCTGCTAGATCTTGTCAGGTGGCAGATTTTGAGAGACAAGCGCATCCCCGCGTCGCTGATGGAGGAGCTCGAGCGGAGGATCGGCGAGGCCGACTCGGCCTACCTGTGGCGTTTCAAGCTGTTTCTGGTCCGGGTGCTCTACCAGTCCCTCCAGTCGCCGCTCACCGAACACCGCTGGAAGCCTTCGCACAAAGATGGCGGCGTTTTCGCCGCGCAAGAGGACGGCCAGGAGGACGGGAGGGACGCAGAAGACGGCTCGCGCGAAGGAGAGGGGCCCGAAGTGACGCAAGACGCTGATGATGAAGAGGAGGAGGAGATGGCAAAGGCGCGAGCTGTGATTGGCTCCACTGAGACGCACCTGATGAGGGAAAACATGAAGAAGGTGCTGGGGGTGGTCTACCTCAACACCTGCATCACCCAGAACACCAGCATTCCGACCTGCGGCCTGATGGAGTACCTCTCCGGAGATGCTACCGATCGGAATTTAGAGGTAAAACTAGCATAACTTTTAGCATATGGATGGCGTCGCATTCTCATTCATTTCGTTTTTTAAGCAAAACTTGATGCGGGGCTGTTTCGTCGGGCTCTTTCCATCGCATCAAACAATAACCAGTTGAATATAACTTCTGATGTTCATGCTCTTGGATCGATAGACGATCAAATGAAGCTGCTTTTCACCTCTGTGCTCGCGCACGCGATCCCTCCTAGGTCCTGATTGGCCACATCAGGAAGAAGATGGTCAAGCAGACCTTCTCGGAACGCTGCAGCCTGTGTCGGGAGGTGCTGCCCTTCTCGGACCACAAGCAGACGGTGTGCGAAAACGGTCACGTCTGGCTCAGGTATGCAGCTCGTTCGCGCCGTCGGAGACGAAATAAGACGGTTTTTATGAGCTTTCGGCCGCAGCTCGGCGGGAATCGGACGCCTTAGCGGGACACGGATGGAATGCTGGCGCCAAATGCCTTTTTGGATGTTCTATTTGTCTTGACTGCGCAATAATCAGGCCTCTCACCTCGTGATATTTACCCGAGCACCGCTCTGATTGTCTGATAAATGTCTTCCGTCACAGTTGTGCTGCCTCCTTGTTAGCTAGAGCGCAACGTCTCGGGTGGGTTCGGGGGGGGTGGGGGGATAAAAAAAGCGCGCCCGTCAGTCGGACGTCATCTTCGCCTTTGCGTGCGCCGAAGCGGTCTCACGCGCCTTCCCTTTCGACGTCTTCCAGGTGCGCGTTGTCACACCAGGCCTGCCAGTCACTGACGTTCAGACGGTGCCTCCTGCTGGATTGCGTCGCCAAACTGCCAGAGCCCGAGGGTAAGACCGATACGCCATCTCCCCGGATTATTTCTGTCTCACCGCCTGCAAATATTCACGAAAAACAACAGAAAATAGCAATCCCTTTCTAAATGTCACCATTAACTCACTAAAGAAAGCAGGAATTCATTAACCGCGCATGAAGATGATGTGCGGCGGAAAACAAAGTCTCCAGGGTCAGAATAGTTTCCCATTTAAGACTAATTACCGTATTTTCTGGACTATAGAGCGCACCTGTATATAAGCCGCATCCGCTCTTTTTTAAAAATAAAAAATAAAAGCCCCTAGCGGCGGAAGAAAAACCCTCAGAATAGCTGCACCTTTGTATAAGCCGCACAGTGCCCTATTTGCACCTAGAGTTGTTTTTTATTAAAAGTCAATACATTATCGTGGAAAAGGACACGGCACGTTAGCACGCCGAGCAAACGAATCGAGGTCAACTTAAAAATTTCGACGAGGCCAACCCGTGAACACTTAGACCCAGAAATTCTTTGCTGTAGCTAGGAAAACCTCCCGTTTCGGCACCCAAACCGAACCGACGTCTTGATTAATGTTAAACTCGAGTTCTGAAAGTTGTTTTTTTTTTTTTTTTTCTGCGCCGTGCCAAAGACATGAAAGGACGTGGTGCGTGTCACATCGGCAGCGTTCTCGTCACATTAACATAATGAAGTCGGAAAAACTCCTTTAAAAAGTCGACGCCGTCTTTTTTTTTTCCTTTCTTTTTTTTTTCCGAAAACACGAACCCGGGAGTACAAATGCGACCCGTTTTCTTTCTGCTGCAGAGCCCGAGTGGATCAAGAAGTTACTGCAGGCGCCCTGCACGCTGTGTGACTCCCCGATGATCTAGAACTGAGCGTCTGGTGAGACCTCGGGGCTGACCTCTGACCCAGAAGGCCTCAGGGTCCGATTTTGGCATGACTGCGATGATTTTTTATTATTTGTTTTATTTAATGTATTTTCCTCCACATTTTTATTTCTAACGGTATCATAAAGTACAAATAAAAGACTTTGATTAAAAGTTGCAGCTCTTCTTTTCATGCTAAGTGTGCAGGAGGAGGTATTTCTGCTCGCGGTAGCTTTAAATTAATATTTTACTGAGGTAAAACATTTTGGACTCAAACTTTACAGATTTCTTTATTTTTCTCTCCAGTAAAATTAATTCCCAGTTAGGCGCAGTGTTTGCACAAGGGTGCGAGGGAACAAAGTTTGGAATGTTGAGGCTTCTATTATTCAGAAGGACTTCAGGGCACCATAAATAAACTCCCCCATTTTCCTTATGTTGACGATATTTCCAAACCTTTGGTGTAGTTTTTATCGCAAGTAAGTGGAACTTCCTCAGCTAGTCCTATTTTAGCGAGGGTCTCTTTTTTTTTTTTCTCCCTCTTTTTCTTCTTTTTATATTGAGCACAACAAATAATATACTCTGAATAATACATGCTCTTGAAAAAAGAAAAAGGAAAAAAAAAAACTCAACATACCTACTTTAATTGGCACTCTAAAACAATTTCCAAGCTGGAGGAGGAGAAGGAGGAAGAGGAGGAGGAGGAGGAGGGCTGGTGGTGGTGCTCAGTCATTCTCTCAGATGAGGACTTCCGCTAATGTAAACGCAGAAAAGAGGGAGCGGCACGGCAGATGAGATGAGCAAGAGGCAGGAAGAAAGAGGAAAGTGCTTAAAAACGCGGCGCGGGCCTTCCCACGGGAGCAGGTTGTAATGAGATTCAGCAGTAATGAGGGACAGAACATGGCGCCAGATGTGATTCTAATTCTAATCAAGGAGCGGAGGGTGGTGCTGGTGGTAATGGGGAGTGTAGGGGGTATTAGAGAGCATATTGTTAAATACAATTAACCCTTTTTTTTTCACATTCGGTTGGAACAAGGGCCAAAGGGAGTCGATGCGGGCTCGGTGGCGGGTTCCTCGGCCGCGCCTCCTTGTTCTCAAGACATGGAGGTCGGCGGCCGGTGATCAAACAGGACGCCGGACTCGAGAAGAGCAGGGCCAACATCCTCCCCCCCCCACCACAGGCTCTAGCAAAGGTGGGGTTGGTGGGGGGGGGGGGCTTTTGCCGACCCTGTGGTGTCACTGGAGATGATAGCCTGCCCTGGGGCAAGAAGAGAGGATGTGCTCCAGCTCCACACACAGGACTTTCAAGAAGAAGAAACTTCTTTTTCAACTCGCTTCTTTGACATTTCTTTACCCAGTGGTGGCATTTATGAGCCCAGGCCCGGAGATTCAGTCCAGTTGGTGGATAAAAGGATTGTCTGCCACTTCTCCCTCGAAAAGTGAATCATTTATCGCATTATCCAGACAGGAGCAACAATGCGGTAAAGTTAAACTCGCAAAAGGCAAAAACTCTGTCATGTCTTTGCGAAAACATATATATTCTAATTTAAAACCTTCTCTTATATAGAATATATCTTAAAAAGAAGGAAGACATTTGTCTCAACACCGACATCACTGAACCATTCGGAGAATTTGTGTAAGTTATTCACTGTAGGAACAATATGTCTGCTCAGATAAAAAAAAAAAAAGCTTTAAAAGGTGGTAATATTGAAAGACTTGTAAGAAAATATTTACACATTAGCTGAAGTTAAAGTTGATTCATTAAAGTTTATCCTTATATTCCATTTAATATTGTAATTAAAGATCTTTTTTTTGTGTAAAAAACACAAAATGAATCTAGTAAACTGCTAATGTGATGTGTGATATGGCTAATCTGCCATATAAATGCTATTCTAAAATGTTAATATAAATGCTAATCTGCCATATATATAAAAGATGTATTTGATGTTCTGTGACTGCTGCATCATCTGCTTCATGCTAAATAAATAAAACAAAACAATGAGTAAACTTTGAAGCGAACATATTGCTGTAATTCTCTGCATTAAGAGATTTGTGTCTAAACATTTGTGTGCAGCCATAAATTGAGCCCCTCCATCCAAAATGGTCCTTTTTTTAATCCTTTTTTCTCAACAGGTTACATCACAAATGGGCTCTAAATATCCTTGACCCTTAAAAAAAAAATCCTAACAACAAACCATCCTGAACTGCTCAGTTTGGAACCAATGTGACCGTGTAGAATTTGCTTTTTAAATTTCTTTTCTTGCACGAGTTTGCCAGGAAGGTGCGTCTCCTCCGGTTGTAACCGATAAGGTGGAGACCGGTGCTGTTGGAGGTTAGCTGCGTTTGGTTGATCCTCCTCCTCCTCCCCCTTTAGTGTAACAATCCATCAGAGCGGCTCTCGCTTGTAATTACCTGCTTCCCCTCCCTTTTTCCTTTACACCCTCGTTGCTCTCAAGACTTCAAACAGGGGCCTTATCTTTTTGGCATACAATATTCATACCCTTTATGACACTGGCTCGACGGCATAAAAAATTCATGCCACCTTTTCACACCTTAATTTCAGATGTGATATTCGGTTTGTTTTGTTTAGACCGGGACTTTGACACGATGATGTCCTGGCGTATTCTCTCCGGAGCGCCGTTATTGCTGCCGCTCCACCCGCAGATGAGTGCAAATGATTGAAATTTAAGCATCCGCGCAGAAAATCTATATCCCAACCGAGAGCAAACACCAAAGAAGGATGATGTTGGATGTATATAATCCAAACATGAGTGAGAGGGAGCCCCGGTTTGTGGGCCCCGAGTCTTGTGGCAAAGTTAGGAGCCGGAATAAAGTACCGAAGTGATCGCAGACGCAATCTGGAGTTGTGTCATTTCGGCAGCTGCTGACACGGCCTGTGCCCCCACGAGACCTGTCTCCTCCTTTTCGATCGTCAACCCCCCCCCCCCCACCTCGAAGTTGTCAGGGCTAATGAAGTCAGTATGCAAGGTTGTCTCCTGCTCTCTGTGAGCTGATGGGGTGAACACAGTCGTCTAACTGGTTGACTCCCCCCTCTGCCTTCCCCTCCTCTGGGAGCAGAGAGAGGAGAAGGGGGCAGTGACCCGAGACCGGCGAGGTGGGTGGGTGGGGGGGAGGTTTGCGGGGTTGTGTGTGTGTGTGTGTGTGTGTGTCCATCATTAAAGCCACTATTTGTTTCTGGCTTTGAGAGCAGCGAGGTGGAACTAATGCTGAACAGCCGAGCGGACATGGAGAGGGAGGGACGCTTTTTACTGCTACATTAATTAAACTCATTCTCTACAAGCTCCCCGTCTCCTCGGCTGCGACGGCTTCTGTGTGTGTCTGCATGCTCCGTTGAACCTTTTCTAGTGTTTTTGGTTTCCTTTTTTTGTGACGCATCACTCACTTTTCACAGGAGATGGAACAACCGAGAGAGAAATCATGTAATTAGTTATTCTTAAGATTTTAAAGTTGTTATAAGGTCAAGAAGCAGCCTCGAGTTTGGATGGAATTGACCCTGTATTTGTATTTGTGCATATATTTTGACTTGGCCGATCTGAATTGTTTTATATCGATGATGGCGCGTCGTTGCCCTTTTCCAGACGCCCGAGGCAACTTGTTTTACGTCCGATGCCTGTAGATCACTGAACTCTTCCTCCACATAAATGTGTGTTAAAAGAAGTTAACTCCTTCTGCTCCTCTTCTTTCGAAAACATGTTTTTAAACGCTGTATTCACACAGCTTTGTTTGTTTGTTTGCTTGTTTTCTTGCCCTTATTGCATCAGTTACCGTCAGTTATTTTATATAAGATTTGAAGCATCTGTTACAATTTAAAATGTACATTCTGCCAGCGAGGTTCCCAGTTATCAATTAGGAGTGTACAGACATCCTTCTGAGACGTAAAAACGTGTTTCCGCTCCAGTAAATGGTGTTTTTCAGTAATGGTCCCTTAGTTCTATTTTTTAACTTTCTTTTGACGAATGGATTGTCAGTATTTATGCAGATACCTGTTATTTAAAGCCGCATCTGGATGTATTGCTTTTGATATTTAAATGCATTTTAAAGTGGGGGAGAGAGCAATTCTATATTGGGATCTAATGATGGCTTTTCTTCAGCAAGAAGTCGAAGTACAGCTCAGTTTAATCTTTAGACCGACGCTTTTCCGCTTGATTGATGGACGTATTCCTTCTTTTCAGATGTTAAACAAGCGAGAAGGAAGCGTCAGTGGCTGGGAATCTGCGTGTTTTTGGCAGATCTTAAGTGAAACGCGCCGTTCGGGAGGGCCTGCAGGATATCGAGCCTTCATGTCTTCATAAACGCGTCGGATGACGGATGTCTGTCTCCATCAGCGCCGATGCCGCCAAATGACAGCTCCCTGCAACGGTGACGAGTTGGGTTCCAGCAGAGACAGATTGCCTTCGCGTGGGCTCCATTTTTCCAAATCTCGCAGATCGCGGAGCGCTTAACTCCCGTACTGAAGGGTGGAGAACTCTCTGGGCCTTTTATATTCCAGATTTGAGTGAGCAGGGAAGCAGACAGTTTGTGTGTGTGTGTGTGTGTTGGATGGGGGGGAGTGGGGCGGAGGCTCATTTGAGAATTTACTTTAATGCCTTTCAGGGATCAGAAGGTGTCATATTTTCATCTTATATTTCACAGCACCTATCACACGCCACGTAAAATTTCCCTTAAAAGTGCATTATGCAATATAACAGCAGGTTTGGGTGACATTCATCTTTCATGGGGATGAAGGCATGGTGACGGACCTACTGCTTCCTACAAAAGAATTTTATCACACGCGCGCCTTTGTGAATTTCCCTGGTTTGTCTCCCTCTCACCGGTGACAGACACTAAAAAAGTGAGCTTCGTCTCTCTCGGAAAGACAAATATGTTTCTGCTAAGTTGACATGTAGGGGGAGTGAAATGGATCTGATTGAGTTCTCGCGAGCTGTGGATCCGGATACTTTCCCAGTATTTGTGTGTATAAAAAAACCCAAAAAATACCGGTAATAACAGCGTGCAAAACCATTAGGATGAATATTTATGTTGCTTGTTATGACATATTCATTAACCTGAGTATAAAAAAAGAACTAGGTAAAGGAGGGCTAAGGGAAGGGCTGTGTGTTTTACGTTACTTGTGTATTGTGTGGGGGGAGGGGGTGGGCAGCGGGGGGGGCCCTCATCACCTATCGCACCACAGTACGAACAAAACCCCAGGATTGAATATCTCGTTTAACTAAAGCCGCAGCGGGTAGCATCTTCCTTCCCTCGCCGCCCCCGCCGCTACCACCACCACCACCGCCGCCACCGCCGCCGCCAACCCTTTCTGTCTCTGGCTGCTTGGAGGTGATACGAGTCTCTCCCGTTCATCCGATCTCTCGCTCATCCTCCACCTTTCGTTCCCCTCACTTCCTCCTCCTTCCATCTAGCCAAATTAAGAAATTAATGAGGGATAGGTTCTTTACCAACTACCCCTGCAATGTTTACCACTGATGAAATTATAATGTAGGCCCTGCTGTATTATTTATAAGCCAATTAGGGGAAGTGTTACTTGATTTGATGGGGAGCCGACACAGAGAGTACATTTAACTAATGGAGACCAAGAGAGTAAAGGGAAGGAGGGGAGGGAGGGAGGACAGCCGAGGCGGACTGTTTCGTACCATGCTCTAGGATTACGTGGCTAATTGCCCTGCTTTATCTGTCTGTCACGGATAGCCATGCATATTTTAGCGTTCCCAAACACTTTGATTGTTTGCACTCGTGTTGGGGCTGTAACAAGTAGAGCAGAGGCCAGAGTGGAGTGTAGTTAAAAACTGGCAGCAAGGGAGGCAGGGGAAGAGCGGTGGTGTGGTGGATGCCGAGGAAGATGACGGGGTTGGAGGGGCGGGGAGGTGGGCGCCAACTCCGATGCTGTGACAGGTGGAGGGAAAGTTTTGACAAGGAGCAAAGGGGTGCCGAGGTGAGTAAAATAATGGAGGAGGGGGAGCAACAAAAAAAAAGTTGAGTCCGCTTACAGGAGAGAAGCAATTAGGAGGCAGCGTCAGCGGGAATTAATTTCAATTATTGTTTCCTGCAGCTGTGACCCCACTCTGACCTGATCCGGGACTGTTTCTACTGATTTCCAGCGTGCACTTTGCCGGCATCTACAGACTCAAGAAAGTCACACGCACGCACACACACACAAAAAAAATCTGTTCAAAAGTCTATTCACCACAGAAGTTACTTTATTTAGCCTGAATCTTTCACTCGGCGAATAAGCAGTCTGCAAGCTTTTTTTAGATATACTAATTAAAATGTGAACGCTCCATAAAAGGTTCTGACAAAATGTGTTTCGCAAGGTAAACACATTTTAAAAATAAAAATGCTGAGCGCTACAGCTAGCTATACCGAGCGGGATAATAAATTTTCCCTGGAAATTTGTTTGGGGCGCCCCGGGGGAAGCCGTGGGCCAACCAATCCCCTCCCCCCCCCCCCCCACCCGAAGCAGAGCACGACGCAGACAGACAGATCCTGAAGGAACCTACTTACACCCCTGGAGTGGAGCAACTCTGACTGATGAGCTTTTTGAAAGTTGATCAGACACTTATGCAAAGAAGGGGAAACTGGAGCAAAGGCGTCCTTAATTAACTGATGTGTGTGTCGGAGCGTTGAGGTGGGGGGGGGAAGCTTATCAGGACGGTGTCTGTTTCGCTCGTCTTTTATCCTGCGTGGATCACATGGCAGGTCTTTACATAACAAAAGAGTTACCTGGTCGGACCCCGGGTTTGCCTAAAACTCCACCCTTAACTGGAAATAGAGCCTGTGTGTGAGTAAGGACAGTTGATTCTGCTCGTTCTCTTTATTTCTTCGCTCCATCGAATGATTTCTGGGTCCTTTTCTGCACCTTCAGATGTAACGAATTCACAGTTTCCTGCACTGGCTCAGTTTCCTCTTTTACGAAACAAAATCTGATGCCAGACCTTCTTTAGCTTCCCGTAGCTCTCGTGACACGCACTCCCAGTGAGTTTCTGCCACGAAGGGACCACTGTTAAGCACAGGAGCCCTGTCACCGCCGCATTAACTTATTCACCCCGGTTAAAGTCCGTGTAACTGGATAGCTGTTAATTAATATAGCTGTCAGGTACATGGCTGCCGCCGGACTATCGCCACCATCCGCAAGTAACATCATCTCGGGCTCGTTTTCATGCCAGGCCTCAGGCTCAATTAAGATAATGTTATGCAAATGAGGTCTCCCGCCATTAGCCTCATCACTGAGGGGCCGTTTATGGGCCTAATTAGGGCACACCGAAGAACAATTATCATGGCACCTCCTTTTCCTTCATAAAAAAAAAAAAAAAACAATCAGATTTTATCTGTGAGCATGAAACCTCACCACTCGGGACCAAAACTGCAGGTTTTCAACCTGTCCAAGGCGCCGTAATTATGCTCGCCATCATGGTGAACCTTACTTCAAAGGACCTATTATTTCTGACCAAGCTCAGGCTTTGTGGCCGCGCACACGAGACTGCGTGCTTGTGAAAGTAGCCATGATTTGCTGTCAATTTAGGTAGATTACGATACCTAATATCGAGTTCAAATCATTTAAAAAAATTGGAGGTAATTTAAATGACTGTCAATGCCCTTTACATTGCAATGTTTTCACAAAGGTGCTGAGCCTTTGAATCGAATTTCAGAAGCTTTTTTCCATGCTCGG
>CAAE01011566.1:0-23901 GCA_000180735.1 Tetraodon nigroviridis | reverse complement strand
AAAAATAATAATCATTTGTTCTCTGAAGACCTTAAGCATCCCTCCCTGAGGAACGCCAGGATCTGTGGCAGAAGAACATCTGCAGCATCTGGCCCAGACACACACACAAACACACTCACACACACACACACGTGCTGGTTTATCCCCTGTAAGCCGGTCGGTCACATTTCGGGATTCCTGCGGACCCACTCAGACGTCCCACACTCGTAAAGATTCCCCCCTGGGTCCCTTCACTCCCGACTTAAACACTGACTGCCTTCTTGTTCTGTTTCTGACCCTCAGCGGTGAAACCCACAACATGTCACTGGTGGCCAAAATGTATTTTTAGTTGCTGATATTTCTGCTTTTTTACTTTCAGTGAAAGAAAATTCCGGCGTTAAAGTCTGTTTTTACAGTGATTTCACATTTTAAGCACGCGTGAAGCTCAAATGATGCCTTCGGTGTAAATTCGGAGAGGCTCTACAGAGCTAACGCTCGGCGTTGGGGCTCTAGCCGGACCGGTTGGAAACGTGTCTGGGCTCGTGTCACATCTCTGCGATCGAGGGCCTGACGACATCCCTGGTCCCACTGAATCACTGGAAGTGGTGTAACTGCTTCAAATCTGTGGCGCTGCCTCACCGCACAAGCGTATCCGTCCAGTCATTCACGTCATATCACGCGGATCGTTATCACGCTGCAGCACCGCTCTGAGCTTAAACCGGTCACGACAGGACCCAGAGTCTCCAGAAGCTCGTGGCCGTAGAACCGCGGCTGACCACTAGGTGTCCCCAGCGGCGTCTGTCTGGTCGGGTCACCTGACCCTTTACTCCTCATAAAGTTGCAAAAATGTCTCCACTTTGTTGTTGTCCTGTTTCACAATTACAGCGTGATTGTTTTTGTGACTGGTTTCACCAAAGAAATGTGAGAAAACGACGTCTGCACGGTGGAAATAAAGGTTTCTTGTCAATAGAGGCTTCCTAAGTGCCCACGAAAAACATGTTCCAATTTAAAAGAACAACAGAAGTGCAAAGAAACAACTTTCACTCTAAAATAACTGAAAGCCCACACCACTTCTGTTTTAGGAAATGTAATATTTCTAGTATTTGCAGTCTTTTCACACTAACGTATTAAACCTTTCCGAGGTGTGTGGGCTGTTTGAGACGTCTACTTTAGCTACAGGATGCAGTAAATCGCAAAACAATCACTGGAATGTTGAATGTTTAGAAGTAAGAAAGCCCAGAACACGAGTTCACGCGCTCCCTTTTATTAAACATAATAACATAACGTGCTAACTTCTATACAGAGTCTTCAAACACACACAGGCTGTAAAACCAGCCAGAAAAGATGTGTGTGGTGTTTGTTGACTCCAGCAAGTCCCCATCCTGGTGCTTCCAGGAACAGACACACACTTTTCATGCCCATAAACACCTTCACAGACAACCACAGACCCAGACGGATTCACGGAACAGGTTTCCAGACGGCGGCCATGTTGGGCTTCAGAGCCGTACACGCTGGCTAAAAGCAGGGCGCAACATTAAAAAAAGATAAAATGTCGCTATTTCCGTTCTCATCTGACTGTCCCAGACAGACTGCACCAGGAGCAAACACATTCAAGCATATATTTAACCAAATGATCAACCTGGGACAGAGTTTACGATGTCTGGCAGCATGTTGAGACACACATGGCTGCTGCTGATGATCTTCAGGCCTGCAACTGCCCTCCTTCACACACTCACACACACACACACACACACACACACACACACACACACACCAAGCATGGAACATGACTCAATTTATACCTATTCATGTTCCAACGCGTCATCTGTGCAGCCTGGACTCAGAGCGGAGCTGGTCTGCAGACAGACCGGGTTTGTCCGGGGACATGATGACACTTTTCCTGCCACCCTGCTGGTGTGTGTGTGTGTCTGTGTGTGTGTGTGTGTCTGTGTGTGTGTAAGCTAATCCCTTCAGACAGCAAAGATTCACCAATGACATGAAGATTTGCTAGCAGAGATGTAAAACTGCTCTCTTCATAAACACACAAGCACATCCTTGTCCTTGTATCTTTGTGAGGACGTTCATAGATGTAATGTAGCACCCAGGTTCTTACCCCAACCGACCCATCTAATCCTCTGACCTTGACCCCTGACCCTCGCCTAATTGCCTTTCTACCCAACGTTGCAGGATGTTCTTGGTCTGACTCCAGAGGGAAGAGGAGGCACCTGCGTGTTTGTGTCAGAACGTGGCACCGAGGACCAGAGGTTGTCTTTTTTCCAAAAATGTCATCCCAAATTTATTTAGGAAAAATCCATTCAAAGGGAATCAGAAGCATAAAAGAAAAACACAAGGTAAAAAATAGTGGTGGATCAAAAGAGGTCACAGAGGTCGCCGTCGTCCCTCCTAAAATGAGTTTTTAGTCTTTGATTCTAAAAAATGCATTAATGTGGGTCAAGCAAATGGTGGTCATGTGACCTGTAACGCGAGGTGCGATTCAGCAACAGGAAGGCAGCGTAACGACGAAGGACAGAAACAGGATGTGTGGTTATGTCCTCACTGGCACAATCATGGGAGGGGGGAGGAAGTGGGGGAGTGGGGGGGGGGGTAATCAGCAACCACCACGGCGGTTAATCTGTTAAAGGTTGATGAGTCGGTGGCCTGAAGCTGCGATCACAGCAGCGTCGGCTCTAACGAGCCATTATTCAAAACAGCAGCCTTACATGTGTTATTACAGCTGTAATAACCCACCTTGATCTGATCGTATCAGTCATTAAATCCAGATTACGTCGTCTTTCTGCACCTTTGGTTTCCTCCGCGGCGCTTTTATCCATACTGCTGCTGTGAGACAGGAAACCTGACGCGGGAGGAGCTCGTTTTGCTCGGAGGTGCACCCGTCGGTGTTCAGACGATGGGTGACATCGTGCCACCAACCCGCAAGGGTGAGGAATTTTGAGTTTCCCTCAGACATTCCAGAGGGATTTTTTTTTTTTTTTTTTTGTGACTCGATTGTCGGGCTAAAAAACAGACGCCTTTGTTCAGTCTCCGTCCTGTGATCATTTCAGTTGCTTGGAGGAAGCAAAAGGATGTCGTAATAGGTGAACAGGAACACAGGAACAAATATGAGCCGACTCCAGAACAGGGTTGTTTAATTATTTAGCCTTTGTTTAATTATTGGTAAGACTTTTTTCTAACCAATCAAGCTACAACCCTCTTCAGTTAGCTCTCTGAGAAATTACTATGAAGGCTCTGAGGGCCGGATTAAAAAGGTCACCGGTCCACATGTGGCCCCCGGGCCTTAGTTTGCCCAACTCTTTTGCGGAAGAAGCAGGTAACTGTACAAAGAAAATAGAAGCTAACAAGCAAACCACCAAGAGGACAGCCTTATTACCCACTCAGGCACAGACAGACGCATTAAAAAAGCGCAAGAGGATTTAAGAGAGACAGACGGGAAAACGTGGAAGGTCGCGAGGGTCCTGTGGTACGCCATGTTTGCAGTCATACAGCAGCCTGGCTCCATAAACCTTCTGGAGAACAGCTCTGGCAGCGAGACTGATGAGAGGAGTCCGGAGAGGAGACGGGACGAGCGTCACCAAGCATCCGAAACAGCCTGAGTGATAAACGAGTGCGAGTGTTCCTGTGACGCCAGCAGCTGATTCGTTTCTCCTTCCTCCCAAAAACCTGGAAACTCGTGTTCAACAAAGCACAAGACAAATCCTATGGAGATGTCAGACACACACACACACACACACACACACTGTGAGTCTGCTGCCCAACGACGGCGACTCTCACCCCTCCTTTACGAGAGGTCGCGACCCTGCGGATCCGGAGAGGAGGGAGCGTTTACATTAGGAGGCCAAACAGGATTCCCAGGCCTGCCGAACATGCCTGAAGCAGGGAGACACTTGCCTGGACTTGTGTGTGTGAGTGTGAGTGTGTGTGGGTGTGTGTGTGAGAAAGAGAGAGCGAGAGAGCGGGAGAAACAAGGGATTACAGAAGAGTGATGAAATACGCAGACTGCAATAGAGATAAGTGGGCAGGATGTAAAGGAAGTCGACAAACAGCCGTCCGTATAATCAGTCAGAAACACCGGCCGCACCGTGGACGCTTATCTCTGCTGCAGCACCAGCACCTTCCTCGGCACCTCTCCTCTTCAACGAGAGGAGGCTACGGCCTGTCATCACACCGCAGGAGCACCAGCGGCGTGCACGCACCAGCGGCGTGCACGCCGTTGAATGTGGGGTTCAGGCGGAAGCTGATGGAGTCTGCGCTGACTGTTTCTCTGGGCCACACCGTTGGTCACAGTAGGGGTCAACGGGATGGATGGATGGATGGATGGATGGATGGAAAGCCCAAACAAAGGCAACTGTCTTTACATTCATGAGAACTGGAAGGGGGGTTTTCCCATTTGGATTGGTCCAATCAGACGGATCCTTCTGTGGTCCTCCAGACTCGCAACCCTGCACCAGAGGTGCGGGCGCTTTCACTTTTTACGCCCCCCGGCAGCATCACCGCCACCAGCCCGGAGCGGCCAGGGCCACCCGGGCACCGGCAGCATCCGTGGGGGGGGGGGGGTCGAGGACCGAGCCTCTGTGGATGGGGAGCGTGGCAGGGTGATTGGAAGCACCGCGCCGTGACCCTGCGCTTCTCTGGGTCAGCGCGACAGCCGCGCTCCTTCACTTCGCTGCTCCATCAGCGACGCGCTCGTTTCTCAGATTGGCAAATTAAAACCTCCGCGTGACGCAAACTGTGTCCACTGACACGGTCTTGGTCGGTGGGTGAAGGCTCTCTGGGAGCGCGCAGATTCCAGAGCACATCGCTCCTGAACGCGGGTTCGACCTTCTCCGTCCACTTGGAGTGGACGTGGGCTGCCACGGGCTCGTTTGCCAGCTCCACCGCGCCGCGCTGCCCACCAGGAGGACGCGGAGACAAAGCGCCCGCGCCGCATCCGCCGAAACGCGCAAACACACGCGGAGCGCCCGACAAAAAGCCCGAGAAAGAGCGCAACAAGACGCCCCGGCGCGCGCCGAGGCAGCAGGCTGGCGTGGGAGGAATCAAACGTATTGATCGATCATCCGCCGCGTTCCTGAACCCGTCGACGTGCCCGCGCGCAACGAAGACCGCGAGCAGCGGAGCGGCGGAGGAGAGAGGACCTACCTGGCTGGAACATACTTTGGAAATAAAAGATGACCAGAATAAAGGATCCCAAACAGGTGGCGAATACCATCCGGCATATCCTGCTCATCCTCATCAGGTCGCCCAGAGTCTGTTTCATGGCCGGACTCGGAGGCTGCTGCTCGCTGCGCTGCTGGACCGTCCGGGTCTCTGGAGGTACCGGGGAGGACTGTCGGCCGGTCCACGAGCCCAACTCGTCCACGGACGCGGACCGTACCACTGCGAGGACGTCTGGGGGTGTGACGAGCCCGGACGACACCACCTTCCCCCCCCACCACCCTCCCCTCCCCTCCCCTATCTGGAGAAGATGAGCGCGCCCAGATGCGCGCTTGTTTCCAGGAGCATCACAGAAGAAAAAAGACGAAAAGAAATCTAATGGGGGAAAAGAAAGTAAGGCAAAGTTGAAGAACTTTAGGTCTATATCAAATCCACAAGAATTCATTTTTCCTCTTTTAATTGCCTGAATTCCGGATACAAATAACTCTGCAGCGCCCTCTAGCGTACAAGCGGCGCCAGCGCTGCCCTGCGGTGGAGACCTGGCGGACGGGAACCTTCAACCTGGAAGAATCACTCCAGTCATCACATTTGATCTGCCTGTGAATTCCTCCAGTAAAAACCAGGGTTCCTCAGTGTGTCAGAGATCAAGGTTTGATATTACCGCAGTCATAAAAATCAGATTTCCTTCATCAAAATAATTTGGTTTCTACAAAACTAAATCGAAAGTCGTCCCAGTCCAGGAATTCAGGAGCCACTTAAAAGGGATTGAATCAGAAAGTCCACGATAAGCAAAAAGAATAAAAGCGATTGATTGCAATTGAAAAAAAGAAAAACAAGAGCATTCCACAACAGGTGTTCTAAAAATAGGTTCACGAAGCGCTCACAGATGTGCCTCAAAGCCACCGCCATCATCCCGGTCCTGAAGAACCTGGTCCCTGTTGAAGCTGCTGTTGGACCACTGGACCACTGTCCAACACAACACACGCCACGCCTACAAACCCAGGACTGCAGACGACCTCCACCCACCCGTCTGACGGTGTCACACACCTCCTCAAAGCTCTCAGAGAGGATTCATCAAGGTTGAAGAAAGCAGAGAAACAACCCAGGAACAAGTCTGACTTTAAAAAGAGAGTGAGGAATTAAATATGGAAGTGGGTTAAGCACCCGTCTTTCTCAACAGTCCCGGCTCGTTTCTCTTTGGCTCTTTTGCAGGGTCCCCTGGAGCCGCCCCAGAACATCTGATTACCATAAAGCAAGCTAGCATGATAACTATCAGTGTATTTCCCACAACGCAAGTTTTTATTACATGGAGAGCAAAGCTGAAAGTAAAAATATTATTAAATGCAAATTAATTTAAAATGTGAATAATAGTAAAATACAGAATTGATAAAGAAGCCAGAACACTACATGTAAAGATTGAACAGTCTGTGGAACTGCTGAGCTTTCATGGCACTAATTATTCCAAAACATGTCCCCTCCAGTAAATTTATCAGCGTTAATTAGAACATCTATTAATTCTCTTTAAAAGGAAAAGTCATATATTATAACTTTAAAACCATGTTGCCACAGGTAATAACACTGAAAAGTTCCCTGAACCTATAAAAGGTCCCAGTCTGGTTCAGACAGAAAAAAGCAGTTCATCTCAAACCCAACACTTTTTTGAGTGTTGTTTTTTTTTTGAGAAACTATTAAATTTATAAGTTGTGATATTTCTTCATCAGACAAAATTCATGAAATTTTTTTACAACGACAAACAACTTTAAAAAATGTTTGTCAGCGCATTGTAGCTCTGCGCAGATGCGCTATTGCGACACCTAGTGGACACAAACGGAATGATTCCTGTTTTTTAGTTTATTTTAAACGTTTTCTTTCAGACGACCAGCAGGTGGCGCCGTTGCGTTTGTTTCAACGGATAAATGGTTTAGATTCATTTTCTATGCCGCGCAAACTTCTGTGTACATCAAGTTCTGTAATGATCACATTTTATGGAGGTTAAAATATGTCCTTCCATGAAAACTGGTATTTAAACGAGCTCAGAAAAACTCTCCGAACATCACGGTGGGAGGAAACAGGGTCTGCTGGGCGAGCAGACGTTGGTCGAGGGTTGGATAAATCCTAAGTAGCCTTGTGTTGGTTCTTTTAATCAATTTTTTAATGTCACCTGTTTCTTTTTCTGTCTTTTTTACTTTGTCATGCACTCAAAAGAAGGAGGTAGGAATTAGTTAAATCAAAGTCTGTTTATTTAGTCCACATCTACTAACCAGGCGAGCAGATATACAACACATGTACAAAATAACTATCAGGAAAAACAAAGAGGGGTTTAATGATCCCAACTGAGGGGACAGCGAGGGTGGTCACATCTGCTGAGCGTTTTATTTACTGTTCTCTCTCTGAGGAAGCTGCAAAGCTGTTCTTTCAGTTTGTACGAGCTGATGTTGGTGCGATGTTGCACAGAAAGACCACCGCACTGCTAAAATGTTGCAATTAACATATTACAATCAGAGAGCTGCAAGATCTGAATAAATGCCCCAAACTGTTATTTTTTAAAGGATTTTAGAGCTATCCGTGCTAATTTTTGCTGCCTGAAAATGGCCAAAAAATAAATAAGAAATAATATATTTTTGCAGCAGATCAACCCAATTAACAAGGCTTCTACAGATAAATGTCTATCAGGTAAACAAAGGTTCGAGACTGAGTTGACCAGCGATTAAAAACTGAATCAATAAAATAAAATTATATAAAAATAAACTTCAATAAATAAACTACAGTACTTCTTTACAAGGTACAAGGTCCATCGAGGAGGTAGCGGACAGAAGGACGTTGGCCAGGCTGATGTCCATCAGAAGCAACACCTCCCACCCCCTACACCACACTGTGACCTGGGGAGCTCCTTCAGCTCCAGACTGAGGCATCCTCAGTGCAAGAAGGAGCGCTACCGCAGGTCCTTCCTCCCCACAGCCATCAGACTCTTTAATGCTGCTTCCTAGGTCCTCCACAAGGACTAACAAACTACATGTACACACCTCACACACCCATACTCCATGTAAATCCTGTAGAAAATATTTATTGGTGTACATAGTGTCACATTCCTAAAGACAGTATTTGTATTTATCTGCCTTCTTCCTGCACTTTTGTACTTTCTCCAACGTTTCTGCTGCTGGTACAGTGCAATTTCCCCGCTGTGGGACAAATAAAGCTCTATTCTATTCTATTCTATTCTATCTTCACAAGGGGGAAGGGGGGGGGGAACAGGGAGAGCAGGTTAAAGGTCCTGGGACCCAGGCGGTTGACTCAAGGGGAAACTGGTGTTTTAGACGGGAGGCTGAATTCACTGACGGGTGTGACTGACATACTGTGAGAGGACAAAACTGAAACAGCAAGAAGCCTCCACACCAGAATATAAAAATGGACTTCCCCGCTGTGGGACAAATAAAGCTTTACAAGGTACAGTTCCAGACACATAATTATTCATTTCTTTCTTTTTTTCTATGGAATCGTTTAAGATAGTTTTTATTGTTTTATTTTGTTTCCCCTCCCTTGGTTTAAATATTTATTGTTCCATTTATTTTTCAATCAATCGTTTCAGACACAACTGCCAGAAAAAAGCGATTCTGTCGCGCTTTCCAGTCATTACCGTAAAGCCTCGAGTACACGGAGCAACCAAAAATGAGTGCGCTCGTTTTACTGCTTCTGCCAAACTGACCGCAGTTAAAACTGGTATCGAAACAATTTATTCTACGAAGTGTTTTCAATTTATTTTAAATTACTGACATTAAGCGAGCTAAAATCCTTTCGTTTTAAGCTTGCATCACTACACGTTTATCTACGGTATGTCTTACGGAAGAAAAACACACTAACGTATGTGACAACAGGTTGCATTCAAACGTTGAAATAAATGTAGGATTTCTCAAAGAAATTGTGTTAACCACCTCTGGCGTAGGAGTGCGCTTGCTTAAAATCGCCAATTATTAATAGTTTGAAGAAAACACTTACTTCATAATCCAACAAGCGGGTTGATGATACCATGACATATTCCAGTTGATGTGTTTTCTTACCTGGCTGAACTCCGCGCTTGCAGTCGGGGGCAGGTCAGTGAACGCGGCGCGGCCCCCTGCTGGCCGCCGGCGGTAGTGCGGCCGCGGCCGCGCGCTGGGACTGGTCGTTTCGCAGCCATTTTCTGTCCAACCAAACAGCCGTCTGAGGAAGGTAACCAACCAGGGCTTCATTGCAGGTCTGTGCCTGGCTCCGGCCAATGATTGCTAACCGATTTCTCGTTACCTCGAATGGAAATGTCCGTCACTGTCTGATTTTTTCTATTTGTTGTCGAAGTGAACGAGGGCCGCTCGTCGGCAAGTTTTGAGAAAACACAGTTTAAAATGACTATTTGTCTCTCGGGCCTGGGCCGAGTCTTTCTCTGCGCCGAAACAAAGAACAGGCCGACACGTTCGGCACAGCCGCCAACTGCCCTGGACGGACACCGGACATGCTTTTGTTGAATGTATTGTTGCTAAATACCACGAAAGGCAAAGGTGATGGTCCGCCACACAGCCCCATATTCAAGCTAAACCCACTGGTGTCATTAATGCGAGCGGTGGCTAGCTAGCTTTTTGTGCTGTAGCGTCGGCTAATTTTTGCTAAAATGTGTCGTAAATGGGCGTCGAGGACACCACAGCTGGACCCCGAATCCCGCGTTTTTCCGGCAATTATTGAACGTTTTCGGTGTGAGAGGCCGTAAACATTGACACTGTTAAACAGGACCGGCGGCTTTAACTGCATCAGCATCAGCGTTAGCATTAGCATTAGCGTCCGCCGCTCCAGCCTCACTTTTTACAGCTTCTAAACCTTAAAGTCGGCCATCAACTACGTCATCTGGTGACGTCGGCAGAAAAGGATGTTTTTAAACTCGCCACATTGTCTCTTTATCTCATTAGTGCCCTACAAAATGCATCTACCTGCACACTGACTTGCAAGTTAGAGGGGAGAGTACTGCTTCTTTCTGATTATTTGTATTCATTGTCCGCCTTATCAATGTCACATCTTCTCAGACTAGATTCTTTTCCAGTGTTTTCGGGCCGTTTTCCAGGGTCTGACCTGTGCTGGTCTTGCAGATGGATGGAGACAGCTCAACCACCGACGCCTCCCAGCTGGGCATCACGGGCGAGTACATGGCCTCGGGTCACTACGTCCTCCAGTCTCAGGAAGGTGAGGAAGGTCAGGAACGCCGGGAACCCGCCCGGCTGTCGCGGCTCTGACCGGGAACCGTGTTTGCTTCCCGCAGACGACGCGGAGGAGAGTCTGAACGACCACGACGACGGGAGCATCAAGGAGAACTTCAGGGAACAGGACATCTATCTGCCCATCGCCAACGTGGCCCGCATCATGAAGAACGCCGTCCCTCAGACGGGGAAGGTGAGCTTCCGTTTGCGTCGGGGAAAACGTCGTCTCGGAGACTCTTGAGGCGATTTCCCGACTTTTTCCTCTCAGATCGCCAAAGACGCGAAGGAGTGTGTCCAGGAGTGCGTGAGCGAGTTCATCAGCTTCATAACATCGGAGGCCAGCGAGCGCTGCCACCAGGAGAAGAGGAAGACCATCAACGGCGAAGACATCCTGTTCGCCATGTCCACGCTGGGCTTCGACATGTACGTGGAGCCGCTGAAGCTCTACCTGCAGAAGTTCCGGGAGGTAATTCCGAAGGGAGAAAGCATCACGCGGAGCGTGTCGCCTGCTTCTCCAGTCATTGGGTGTGTTTTTTCCAGGCCATGAAGGGGGAGAAAGGGATCCCCGGGGTGTCCGTGGGAGATAACCTGGGGGAGGAGCTCACAGACGACAGCTTCAGTAAGAACTCCGGCTTCCGTACTCGGATTAAAACGCTAAAAAACCCCAGCGAACGTTCAGCGTGAACTCCTTTTCTCCTCGAAGCGAATCCGCTGCCAGCCGGGATCATCACGGCAGACGGTCAGCAGCAGAACGTGATGGTGTACACCACCTCCTACCAGCAGGTACCGCAGCGCCGCCGCAGCCCCGCTGCAGCCCCGCCGCTCGCGCGCGCGTGCGGGTCCCGCTGAGCCGCTCCCGCCTTTGCCTTGCAGATCCCCACCGTGCAGCCCATCCAGTTTTCATGACCAGACCTCGGCCGGAGCGTCTCCCGACCAGGACCAGGACCGGGACCAGGCCCAGGCCCGGTTGCCGGGGGAAACCCCCCCATCATGTACAGAGGAATCACTACCTGTTGTGTAGAAAGTGCAGTTTTTAGTGGTGAGGTTCCAAGTGTTTTTCCAAAGCAGTGGGAAAATGAAGACTTGACTTTAAGAGTGATCATGTCTCATCGGTGGTTGAACTCGTTCCCGTGCCGTCGTGTTTGCTTTGACGCGTCTCTTTCCTTTGGGACGACTAACGTCTGGGGTGGCGGGGAATGTTTGTTTGTTTTGTTGGTTTTTTTTACTTTTCTGTCTGAAGGCAGAGAAGTGTTGATATGGTCACAAATCATGCAGCTTGTTTTGTATGTTCCCAAAATTTACTATGTGCTTTAATGTCCCATTAAAACTTTGAATTAAAAGTCGCTGTTGTGGTTCAGCCTGTGTTCTGTCTCTGTCAGGTAGATGGATGGATGGATGGATGGATGGATGGATGGATATGATAGATAGATTCATCTTTCCACCTGCATTCAAGTCTTCAAGGCATTCAACAGCTTCACACCTTAAGATAAAGACAAACCTGTTTGGGTAAAAACGTTGGCGATAGCGTGAAAGTTCTAAGTAGCACTGACGGTTGTCATGGAGACGCTGCCTTGGCCCTCAGTGAGATGGTGAGGTTGTTTGGCCTGGAGATAAATGATTAAACAGACAAGATATTCAGTAGTCTAATAAACAAACAAAGCCACGAGTAGTGGCAGGAGCAGCCACTCTTCCAATGCGGCACAGGCGGACACATCGATATTTAATCGATGACGCGAAGAGGGACGCGCAACTTTGATATCGTGTTTGGGGAAACGCCGCCATCGTGCGGACAACAGTTGACATTACAACAGCTTATTTAAGTCAGATAAGAAAGTTCAGTTATTTTGTTAAATGCACTCAGGAGCAAGAAAAGTATTGTATCATATCATATTGGACTCAGATGTTGATTTTATGAGACGGTTTCAAGATCCAATAAGGTTTAGTGGAGAGTCAAGAGTGAATTCCGATACCCTTGGAAGATGTCAGCCGACAGACACATTTTTAAAAATGATATTATTTAGTCCTATTGTTAAATATTACATACAGATGCTGATTAGCAATTCCGGTTACTTCCATATTGTATTATGTGGCTTTTAATTTGATACACATCAGTTATGTGACATCATTGAGCATTTCATTTATTTTTTTGTATAAAATGTGCTGCTTTTTCAGGCAAAGACAAGCTTTCATGTTATTATTCAATTACAAAAACATCTTTTGGTATATTCTTATGACATTACCATGTCAGAAAGTGATCTATTCATTGTTAGTCCTGGTCATTTTTGGACAATTGTGTTCTTATCCTGGTAAACTGAAATAGCTCACTGATTTAATGTCAGAAGAAAATGACATTCTTCCTCTGGGTGGCCCCGACCCTCAGGCTCTGGGCTGGATCCAGCCTCCACCCGCATGGCTCATTTCCTCCAGTAGAGCATCTGGGGCTGCTGCTGCAGGCTCCTGTCGGACCAGTCTGATGGACGGACTCCGCGGCCTAACAAAGAACGTTCCCTCCCTCCCTTCCTCTCCGCTTCCTCCTTTTCTGCAGTCGGGCACGTTTGTCTATTTCTCCTCCGTTTTAAGACATGACATCAACGAAAGCGCGGCTTCAAAGGAAATGGTTGTATTGTATTCCTGAACCTCCACACGTACCAGAATGCTGAGGAAAACTCCCTTTTTGTAATTGTAAGAAGATTGTGAGCTTAATTCTGCAACATTTGTGAATCAGCATGACAAAGATTACACACAACATCCAATCAGAAGACCCAGCCAGCCAGCCAGCCAGCCAGCCAGCCAGCCGGGGTCCAGCCCAGAGTCGACCCAGTCGTGTCGAAACTCGGAGCGTCGGAGACAATCAGGTGTGTGCCGTTAAAAACTGGCACTTGTGGACGGTTGTGTGTATGAGGGTCAGACCCAGATACATCTGGACTGACACATGCTGAAGAATGTTTCTTTACCCACACGCACACACACACACACACACACACACACACACACACACACACACACAACAGTCTTCCTTTGGTCTACTCCCTTTTTTTCGTTGATCCTATGTCACCTCCTTCCTCCCCGTGACCTCTGACCTTCCATCATTCCCATCCATCTCGAAAGGGAAGGATGACGGTGTGAACTGAAAGAAGGAGGGTCGACAACGAGCTTCTCCCAGTCAAAGCAGAGGAAAAAAGAATCAGTCCTGCGGAAAACCTCCTGACACTGAACTAAAACCTCTCTGTTTCAACACACACACACACACACACACACACACACACACACACACACACACACACACACGCGCGGAGGCTCCAGATGCAGCTCCACTTGGTACCAGGCTGCTGATAAGGAGGTGCGAGTGTTCTGGGCTCCATCATCACTCTCATGTCATCCCTCCTCCAACACCAAGCACGCCGCGCAAACATCCAGGCCCTGACGAAAGCTCCGAAACCAGGCGGTAAAAAAACCGCAGCCACGTCTCCATGACTGGAGGCCGTTTTATAGGAATAAATCCTGCTTCACGTGCACACGGGTCGAGGCCGGCTTTCGTGTAAAAGCATTCCCACCTGTCACAGAAGAATCACGGAAGAATCTAGGAACAGGTTCCAGTCCCGCATGCACGTGATGCGCACGTCCCACCGGCCTATGTTCGAAGCGTGTTGGAGAAATCATGTTTGTTCCTACTTGGACAGGCTGGTACATTCTCCAGTTTGCCCTCTTCTATCTGGAGTCAAGCGATGGTTGCGGAATTTTCGCTCGGAATGTAGCAGAGTGAAAAAATCCTCCTGAAGGTCGTCAAACATCTTACATTCTTCTGGGACAGTACATTTCACCAGAAGGTCGTTCAAAGCTTTGGCATAATATGTGTTTGTTTGATGGCAGGAAAGCATATTTCCTTAAAAACTGTTCCTTTACTTTGAAGCTTTCTATGTGTAGCTAGCTAACATTTAGAATTCTTAAATCTCACAAGGTGGGAGTCATTAAATAAAGCATTAAGTAGAAATGTAGTATTTTTTTTTAAAGAACCGTTGGGGGTTTGCTTGTTTCTCAAAAACAGCCGGATCAGTCAGACATGCTGACTGTTGCGAAGGAGCTGCTGAGGACGAGCTGTTGCGTCCAACAGCTCCAATGTAGCATCTTGGATTCAGAGCTTTGCCCAAGTACCTTTGGGCAAGGTACTGAACCTCTAGGTGCTCTGACAGCACCCTGCAAAGAGCTAGCATCCCTGGATGGGATGGGAGCAGGGTCACCCTCCCTGTGACCCTGGAAAAGATGCAAAGGAAGAAGAAACAAAGCATCCGTCGTTTCTAAAGTTTGATGGTAGCGAACAGAGCCATATCTGTGTTGTTACCCAAGGTCCAAGATGATTTTCAGACTGACACAGCGTTTGCGAACCCGCCCACAAAAAGAAGACGGATCATCGCATCCCGTCGTGAATCTGGACGGCCGCGAGGCAAAAATGCAGCAGGGAGGTTTTGAGTCGTATCTGTGTGCGATTGGTACGTCTGAGGAGAACTCAGGAAGGGCGGAGGTTAGGGGGAGCTGGGATGGGTCAGGGGAGCGAGGGCGAGATGGCGGCGGGGGTTTAGAGAAGACCCAGAAGGTGCTCAGAAGGTTACCGGTGGAGGACAGGGAGGAATGCACTCTCGCATTCTTGACACGCACGCCTCGTTGCGGCGGGCTAAAGGGGAGAGGAGGGAGGGAGGGAGGGAAGGTGGTGGTGGCCGTGTTGTAGAGGGCCGGCCCCGGAGACGGGACAAAACCTAGGGAGCACCATCCGACACGGAGAGGCTGAGCTCACGGCTGAGGAATTTCACATGGCGGATGTGAGAGGAGGAGGCGGCTGAGCGCCAGCATTCCCAACGCACACGCGTCTGCATGAGGACACCAGGGAGACACAGTGACACGCTGGTGGGACACCAATGGGACGCTGACGGAGGACAAGGTTTGAGGGCGAATCATCCTTTTAATTACCAATGTCTCATCCAACCTGAACTCCAACCCAATCACGTCTCCCAACTCCCAAAATATGAGCCCGGTCCTGCTCCAGGTTTCCTCCTGTTAAGGCGGAGGTTTTCCTGCCACTCTCGGGGGTCAGGTCCTGGGTTTCTGAAAAGCTCCCGTACATGTTGGATCGTTACAGACCCTCAATGGATAAAGATGATTGGAATTGCTTTCAAAATTTAAAATGACACTAAATTTAGCCAAATGGGCCAGGATACACTGACAGACCTTTTTATTCTAAAATGTATGATCACAGCACAAATAGACTTAACAAAGGATACATATTTATTTTTATCAGTCCTAATGATAAAGATATTTTAGATAGTTTATCTAATCATATAATTTAATTTCACATGTTAAAATATGTACATTTATGTGAATTAAATATAGTAAAACAAATATTATAATCTTTTTTACTTGAACAACTCATAAATAAACACATTTTTTCATCTATGTTTTGGTTTTGTACTAGTTTGACAGAATAGAAGTCAAGAGGATGACTTTTTAAAAATTGTTTGTTTCCTTTCTCTATGTTTCAAAAGACTGAGTTTATAACTAGAGGGGACGTCACGGGGACACAACAGAGGGACGGTTTGTCTCCTTCAGGTGCAGATCTAGAGCAGAAGTGGGCAAGCTAAGGCCCGGGGGCCTCGTGTGGCCCAATGGACTATTTCATCCGGCCCTCAGAACCTTCACGGTAATTTCTGCAAAAGCCAAATGAAGAAGTTTATTAGCTTGATTGGTTGGAAAAAGGTTCAGACCCTCCAAAAAGGTGTGGCCAAACACCATTTGGAGCTTCATCATCCATCTCTAGTTGGACCACCTGAACGGTCGGTTCGTTAGGGTGTAAAACCCAGATCTGTCAGATCTTTTATGCTTCGGGGGGGAAAAAGCAGCCTGATTTGAAAATAACCCCAATGTTGACGTTAGCGAGGTTCAGGGAACACCACATGTTCCGTTCCAGGCAAATGCTGACATCGGGGAAGGGGACAGAACGCAACGGGGGGGTCGGTGGCAGCTCAAAGTCAGTCCCATCCAGGAAGCTCTCGACACATCCTTCCCTCTCTCCACCCTTCATCTCTCAGAGATCACAGCTGCCCCGAGCGAGGGCATCCACCCGCCAACAAGGGGCAGCAGTCAGCAGAACTCATCGCTACTCTTCTTCTTTGTCTTCTTGTTGTTATTATTATTTCACCTGCAATCTTCCGAAGATCAAAGGCCCGAGGGCTGAATTTGAACAGTTTCGAACCGTTCCAGTGGAAGGAAACACCACAGTCCTGACGCTATCTCCGAGTTCCGTTCTCGGACGCAACTTTCCGTCGGCGTGGCAACAGAACAGCGGTCGGATCTGTGAAAGGGCTGTGGCCTGTTTGATCTGCGCCGATTCGACCCTGCCTGACAACTCAATCAAAAGAGATTTAGAGCTAAATGAACACGAGCGCAGCCAAATTCCCTGAAAGCAATTCCCGGGATGGCTGGGCTGTGGGTTGTCATGGCGACAGCAGAAATCAGGGAAATTACTTGGCAGCTCCTGGAGGGCGACACTCGGGCTGAACTTCAATCCAACAAAACAGGCAAACAAAACAGCAGCTGGACCAGTGTGACCAGTCTGCCCACGTCTGCAGTCAATTATCGCTGTAGAAGGTCAGGAACAAGGAGCACGGCCATGTTTCGACAAAACAACTCCTTTACTCTCCTTTCCTGCCTCTCCTCCTCTCCTGTCTCCCTTCTTTCTTTTCCTCTCCTCTCACCTCTCTCTCCTCAGCTCACTTCTCCTCCTCTCTCTATCATCAGGAGGCTCCTGGTCCTGCTCCAGGTTTCTTCCTGTTAAAGAGGATTTGTTTTTTCTGACGCTTGTTTTTTGAAGGTCTGGATCTTGTTTTCCTTTGAAGCACCTAGAGGCAGTTTTGATTGTCACAAACGCTGAACAAAGGTACCCGAACTGGTTCTGATTCTACACTGGAAACTTTGACCTTTAGCCCAACGTTAGCACAACGTTAGCACATCCTGGGGCGGCCGTTCACATTTCTGCTGACTCCAAACCTGATCGTTCGTGCTGATGTCTCTGAGTCACAACCTGTTTTAAAAAGTGCGAGGAAAGAGACAAACATGCTCTCTGAAAACTTCCTTTGTTATTTAAAACGTGGCGGGCGGAGCTCTGGGATTGGTCCGGCCCGGGTGGGTCTGCCCCCGGCTCCTCACGATACGGGAGGCAGCAAATGGGCAGAGCTCCCAGTCTGACAGCTCCCAACTGAACACCGACGACTGGCCAGAGCACAAAACAGCAGCGGCAAGACCCTGCGGGATAGAGAGAGGGGTAGAAAGAGAGAGAGAGGGAGAGGTAGAGTGACACTGAGCGACAGCAGCGCCGCCAGGGAGACCACAGAAACTGTTATCCCCCTCAAAATCCTTAACCCTGCCGAGAGAGACCAACAAAAGCATTCTTCTCTTTCAGTTCCAAAGAAGTAACAATACAGGGGGTGGGATCATTGACTGCAGCTTCGAATTCAGGGAGAAAGGCGTGAGAGGGCGCTAGCTGGAAGCTGCGTTATCAGCCCGAGAGCGTTGGCGAACGGGACGCTGCCTGAAGGAGCGCAGAGCGGGAGTGCATGCGGGGAAAAGTCACACGGACAGGATGAGGGTCGCTGCGAGGATCAACCGGCGGCTGCCGCCGCTGCTGCTGACGCTGGCGCTGGGTGAGTACCGCCGCTCTCGCTACGAGCGTTTCCCACCTGTGACGGTTCCCGCCGCGCCAGCAGGTCAGCGGGGGAAGAAACCTGCGGGCTGCCGGAACGTGACAGGACGTCCGTGCGTGTTTCACGCTGACATAATGGGTGACTTTGCATGGAGTTTGAAGAAGATGCAGGAAGAGGTTCCAGAGAAAAGCCTCCAAAACATGTTCTTCCAGCAGAGGTTTTAACTGCAAACCAGCCAGAAGTAACTTTTAACATGTTAGTGCAGGTTTTTCCTTCGAGGAATAACTAACTAGCATCTATAACGCGGCTACTATTATTGATTTTGGAGGGGTAAATACCCAGCTAACTTTCAGCTAGATCGGTCCTCCTCGTAAGCCCGGTCCCGCTCAAGGTTTCTTCCTGTTAAAGGGAGTTTTTTCCTTGCCACTGTGCTTCTCTGGGGGTTCTGGCTCTGGGTTTCTGCCTTTTGTGAAGCACCTAGAGACAATTTCCACTGTAAAAAGTTACTACATAAATAAACTAAACTGAACTCATCATAATCATTCTATTGTCCAAACATCCAAAATCTTTCCAGCCAAAAGAGATTTTTCGTTTACGTGACCTCTGACAGTGTCTGCAAAGTGTTAATATAAAAAAAGATGGCTAAATATAAGATCTCCCCCCCCTAGAGCTCAGACAGTCAAAGATGAATTAGAGAACTCAGAAAGTAGCAGGTTAATACAAAAATAAATGATGCGATCTGTGGGGGTGGTTCTGGGTAATTACAAACACACACACACACACACGGAGCTGAATAATGAAGTGCACTCTGACCCTGCCTCCCTTTCTCCCTGACAGAAGTGTTTTGCTTTAATTAGGCACCTGCTGCTCTCAGCATTAAAGGTAGATTCCCTCCGTTTCTGTGTGTGAGAGCAACATGTGACGAGGCCGGTTGAAACTCCGGGCTGAAGGCTGTCAGCAACTTTTCTAAAAATAATAGCTCAGGCCTGAGAAGGCACATCTGCGCTCGCAGCGTTAGCGTTATCAGCTGCGGCTGCAGAGCCTCAGAACCAGGCTTTTTCCCCCTTCAAGCTCCTATTCAAACGTACAAACCTATCAAATTCCCTTAAAATCTGAATTTTGTTGGATTTCTATCCCTTTTTTTCAAGTCTTCAGCACTTAAGATGCAAACTTTTCAATGTAGCTTGTAACTTTTACCACTTTATCTATTTATTTCCCGTTGGTTTAATCCAAAGATGCGAGAAGCAACAAGTCTGGATCCGTGTCCAGCAGCATCTTTGCCGACACGTCTGCATTTCCAGGCAGGTCTGGAAGGAGCTGGATGACTGAGATCTTTAATATTCGTCTAATTAACGGTGAATCTGAGCTGAACGACTGTTGGGGCCAAACTGATTCTTGACCTGTTGTAGACGGTGGTGTGGCTCAGTGAGAATATTGAGCTCTATAAAAGGAAATGTAAGTGTTTCCTGTTCAAATCTTTTCACAACCAAAGCCGTACTTGTCCGGTGTGTGCGCTGTCTGGCTGGCTGGCTGGCTGGCTTACAGGGGACAGGATGGAGGACAATAGATTTAAAAAGTTATTATCAACAGCCCAGTTCCTGAGGAGGGTGTGGCGACAGGAGACAGCCTTGAGGAAGCTGCTCCATTCATCTTAAGGGTGTGAGCGCTACAGGACACACAGCTGAGGGTGTAGGTTTGATTCGGGGGGTGGAACATCGGGACCGTTACCTACTGTCACCTTAAAATAGAGTATAGTATAGGTTTGCCTATACTATACTGTATATCCTTAGAGTATATTCAAAAATATCTCAGGCAAACAGGCCCCCCGGGGACCACATGTTTAACCACCCCACAGAACCTTCGCAATAACTTCTCCAAAAGCCAACTTAAGCTAGCTCGTCAGCTTGATTGGTTTAAAAAAGTTAAAAAAGGCTAAATAACTGCCCACTTCTGATCTACACCATCCACCTCTGCTCCCGCCTGTCTGTTGGACAAGGACGGTGTTTTTCTGCTGTCTTTATGCGGCGGAGAAGCACCAGTACAGATAAAAGGTCCCAGTTTGGAATCTCCGACTGCTTCCCCTTGCCCAGCATGCCACGCCGCACACCTAGGTGTCCATTAATCAGGCCTGTAACTGGTACCGTCCTGGACTTCTCCTCCTCCTCAATTCTTCCTCCCTCCCTCTCCGCCTCCTCCCCACCTTTCATCAACCTCATCACCGTGCACTCCCCTTCACATCCCAGCCCGCAAGGTTGCGCAGGCTGCTTCAGTGTCGGTGGCGATGCCTGTTTGCTGTTTTGTAAAAAAGAAAAAAAAAGTTCCAGCGTCGTATCAGCTGGTAAAGATTCAACAACAGACCTGCTAATGTGTTGAAAATGAAGCCGTTTTTGATTTTAACGCGAATAAATGCTGGAAAATCAACATCCAAACGGTCTATTCTACTAAATTAAAATGTCGGACAGACACTGAGGCCACGCAGATCTGGAGGCTCTTCACTGATCCTGCAGTGCTCAAGTTCTAGTGGAATCAGGGTGGTGAGTGTGTGTGTGTGTGTGTGTGTGTGTGTAAGCTGTCTGAGCTTTAACATTAAACTTTTATCATTAGCAGACCCCACAGTTCTGCTAAACACACATACCAGACTGGTTTCCAAGGACGGGGAGTGTGTTGTTTGTGAATAATAACGTCTGTGTGTGTGTGTGTGTGTGTGTGTGTGTGTGTGTGTGTGTGTGTGGTCAGTCATTTCCATGCAGCCGTTAGATTTACAGCGTCTCGAACCCTTTGCTTTCTCCCCTCACACCCCCTCCTTTCTCCTCCCTTTCACTCGCTCCTCTATTATCCCTCCAGTGTCTTCACATTCGCTCCTCTTTGCGTCCTTCATTCAGGGCTGCGCTGCAAAGCAAAGAGCCTGCGTTCGCTTTTCTTCTCCTCTCAGCTTCACACGGGCTCTGGGATGAGGGTGTCGGTGTGGCGGCAGCGGGGGTCGGCCACGGGGGCCCTTTGTGTATGTCGCCGGGCGCACAGAGGCAGATTAGCCTGTTGGTTCTCACATCCAGCCCAGTCAGGAGCTACTGGGAGGACGTGGGTGACTGGGTGGACGAGTAAACTCTGAAGTCTGCAGTGGAGTCTAGGTTTTACCTCGTTCTAGATAAAACGACTGTGATTGGTCGCTTCGGTACCTGAATATGGGCGTGGCCTCGTCAGCACCTATGGCAGCAGGCAGTAATAGTTGGGTTTGGTGTTGTTACTATTAGCCGAGTGCACTGGCTCTTTCTCTTTTAATTGAATGTTATTGATTTTATTTCTATTTCTTTTCTTTCGCACGCACCCTCGAGCTCCTGCCTCGTGTTTTCTGTTATCTCGGCTCCTCCGCGGTTGCTTGAAGCGGCTGGAGAAAGAAAAATTGGGTCGGTTATGGATCACAGGTGGCAAAAAATAGTCGGCGATAGCGGAAAATGAACAGAAGAGAGTTGGACCTCCTGGGTCATTTGCGCTACATCGCGTTGGCTTCATTTGCACGCCCCAGAAACAGGAAGCACATTTAATCCTCCCTCCAGACTAAATCCTCTCTCAGCTGGAGCGTGTGCTGGCGCACAGAGACGAGCACTCTCTGGTGTGGCTGCATGGAATGGACTCGCATATTAGACTAGTCTCCTTTATTTCCTCACACTTTAGGGGAGTCAGGAGAAGGAGAGCACCCTCTGACCTCCACGCGACCCCCACTTAGTGTCGGTAAATGCTGGCTAAACACCGTCACGCTCCGCAGATACGCTAAGGCAACAAATCACACAGAATATCCAGCGTTAAAACAGTAGAAGAAGAGAATCCAGCTGTTCATGCTGACCTTCTCCACCATCTCCAGAACCAGCCGAATGTACCTGGAACCTCTCTGAATCTTCATTTATCAGTTATTAAACGTTTGAGGAATTTTATTTTCCCAACATGAAGCTGGAGCTGCGTCAGCGTCGGGCTGATAACTTTGGCGGAGGTGGTGAAGATGAGCTGAGGGAAAGACAGGAAAGGAAGGCTGATAGAGACGTAATCTAACCCAGATAGAGGAGCCGATATTTTTGGACACATCTGAGACGAGCAGAGGGATGGACTGGTCACATGACTCAGGCCTGGGTCACATCTTGACCTTAAGGACTTCATTATCTGATCGGCTGTGTCTCGGGTTCACAGATAGTAGTGATAAGCGTGTGTGTGTTTGTGTGTGTGGAATGTGAGGTAAAAGCAGTTGTGATAGCAGCAGGACAGACATAGCAGCCTGCTAAGAAACAGATCCATCTGTGACAGCCCAGGTCAGAGGTCACAGGAAAGATTTATTCCTCCCCATAAATAATCGTTACTTTGCAAGTTCTAAGCTTTTGACATCTACCGTAAAGCAAAGGTTAAACACATGAACAAATCATAGATCCCTCTGCTCTATCGGGGCCTCTGGTGTTCGCACTTAGCAACAGTGTTTACAGCAGCCGGTGAGCTGATAAAAACAGGCAGTGCAGGCTTGGTGCTGCCAGCCACCTCTTGACCAGAACACACACTTTATCTGCTGACACCACCCTAATGCTGCATTCAAGCGCTGTGGGAAACACACCAGACAGGACCACAGGCTGGGACATTTGAAGGCTGTTGATGCGTGATAATTCACCCGCTGCTGCCGGCCGTCTTCGGCACCTATGTTGTTTTGGAATTTTTGGCTGTAAAAACGATGATGTTCTCTAGAAGACTGGGACCATCACCAACACAAAACCACTTATCTATCCCTCCGTTGATTCATTAACTCATTCACCCGTTCCCCTTCTGGACCCTGTGCTGGTGGTGATGGGACCTGGACCACTTCGGTTTGATGACAAACCCCGGATTCATTACTAGATCGGTGTTCCTGGAAGCATCTGACACAGGGTGGGGGTAGCTGGGGTGTGCAGGGTTGGGCGGATCCATTGTTGTGGGCTTGTAAGACTGTTTGGTGGGCACTATAAACAGTGGGTGTGGGGCATCCGAGCTGATTGTGTTCAGCATCCTGTTCTGATCGCTATAAATAGAGAAACAGCTGTCTGACCAGGAAACCCAGGAGCAAAGGCCACAACACACGCTTATCACCAACAACCGTGTCCAGAGGTGACAGAAAAAAAACACCAACGACAGAGGATTACAGCGAGAAGACACTGGGAAAAGGTTGAAAACAAAGTCGAGTTTGTGTCTTATAGCCTTTCCACATGTCCACATTCTTCACAATGCAGGATATGTTTAACTAAATGCACAATTAGCCCTGTTTATATGTATAAAAGTAGCCCAGAAAAAAAAAAAGTAAGGCCTTTATGTCAAAGTCAAAATGAAATAAATAAAAAAAAGTTCAAAACGAGAAGAACAACCCTTTTTTCCCTCTTAAAATAAAGTGGTACGAGCCAAAAAAATAGGCCAACACTTCAAGTAAAAATGTTAGAAATCAATAAATAATAGGGGGCTCTTTTCACCTGACAGAATATATATTAATTTCTCCACCCACTTATCTTTAAAACAGCAGTTTTCCTCATCAATCTTTCTTCTTCTGGGGCAAACTAACGCTGCGGCACTTTCTTGGTGCGCCGGTCAAGCAAGGAAAACGAACAATTTGATTGGCTGAACTGAGCGTCCACCATTTGGTAATGCCTGCCTTAAGGTCTCCTGATTCCACATCGCTAGTACATAGAAGGAAAAAAAATAACCTTTTATGATGGTTCTCCTAAATGTTTTACTGCTGGTTTTAGTGGCCTCTTACCCAAAAATGACTTTTCTGCTGACTGACTGCTGACTTTGTGCTCCAGGTGTCCTTCTTGATAGCGTGCGTTCACAAGTTAACGACACCGATGCCA